>PVIU01018598.1:0-38676 GCA_004026605.1 Ondatra zibethicus
TCTTTGTGGTTGAGGTGTGTTTCTTGTAAACAGCAGAATGTTGGATCCTGTTTTTGTATCCATTCTCTTAACCTGTGTCTTTTTATAGGTGAGTTGAGTCCGTTGATATTAAGTGTTATTAATGACCAGTGGTTGTTCATAACTGTCAATTTCTTTTTTGTGGTAGGGTTTGTGTGTCTCCCTTTTTTGAGTTGAGGTGTGGCCCTATAGCTCAGGGGTTAGAGCACTGGTCTTGTTTCCTATTTTTCTAAGAAATCGCCACACTGACTTCCAAATGGGCTGTACCAGGTGCATTCCCACCAGTGATGCAGAAGTGTTCCCTTTTCCCTACAACTTCTCCCGCATAAATTGTCATCAGTGTTTTTGATCTCGGCCATTCTTACTGGTGTAAGATGGAATTTCAGAGTTGTTTTGATTTGCATTTCTCTGAGGACTAAGGATGCTGAACATTTCCTTAAGTGCCTTTCAGCCATTTAAGATTCCTCTGCTGAGAGTTCTCTGTTTAGGTTTGTACTCCATTTTTTTATTGGATTATGAGTTCTTTTGATTTTGTGTTCTTTGTGTATTTTGAAGATCAGACCTCTGTCTGATGAGGGGTTAGTGAAGATGTTTTCCCATTCTGTAGGCTGTCATTTTGTCTTGTTGACTGTGTCCTTTGCTTTGTAGAAGCTTTTCAGTTTCAGGAGGTCCCATTTATTAATTGTTTCTCTCAGTGTCTGTGCTGTTGCAGTTATATTTAGGAAGTGGTCTTCTGTGCCAGTGAGTTCAAGTGTACTTCCCACTTTCTCTTTTATAAAGTTCAGTGTAGCTGGCTTTATGTTGAGGTCGTTGATCCATTTGGACTTGAGTTTTGGGCATAATGATAGATATGGGTCTATTTTCATTCTTCTACATGTTGATATCCAATTATGCCAGCAACCATTTGTTAAATATGCTTTCTTTTTTCCATTTGATATTCTTTGCTTCTTTGTCAAATATCAGGTGTTCAAAGGTGTATGGATTGATATCTGGGTCTTCAAATTCGGTTCCATTAATCCTCCTGTCTGTTCTTATGACAATTCCAGGCTGTTTTCAGTACTGTAGCTCTGTAGTAGAGTTTGAAGTCAGGGATTGTGATGCCTCCAGAAGTTCTTTTATTGTACAGGATTATTTTGGCTATCCTAGGTCTTTTGCTTTTCCATATGAAGTTGAGTACCTTTCTTTCGAGGTCTGTGAGAAATTTTGCTGGGCATTGCATTGAATCTGTAGATTGATTTTGGTAAGATTGCCATTTTTACTATGTTAATTCTGCCTACCCAAGAGCATGAGAGATCTTTCCACTTTCTGGTTTCTTCTTCAGTTTCTTTTTTCAAATATTTAAAGCTCTTGTTATACAAGTCTTCCACTTGTTTGGTTAGTGTTACTCCAAGATATTTAATGCTATTTGTGGCTTTTATGAAGGGTGATGTTTCTCTGATTTCTTTCCCAGCCCTTTTATCATCTGTGTACAGGAGGGCTACTGACTTTTTTGAGTTAATTTTGTATCCTGCTACATTACTGAAAGTGTTTATGAGTTGTAGAAGTTCCTTGGTAAAATTTTTGGGATCACTTATGTAAACTATTATATCATCAGCAAACAGTGAGAGTTTGACTTCTTCTTTTCTGGTTTGTATCCCCTAGATCTCCTTTTGGTGTCTCATTGCTCTAGCTCGGACCTCAAGAACTATATTGAATAGATATGGAGGGAATAGACAACCTTGTCTTGTTCCTGATATCAGTGGAAATGCTGGGAGTTTCTCTAAATTTAGTTTGATGTTTGCTGTTGGCTTTCTGTATATTGCCTTTATTATGTTTAGGTATGTTCCTTGTATCCCTGCTCTCTCCAAGACCTTTATCATGAAGGGATGTTGTATTTTGTTGAAAACTCTTTCAGAATCTAATGAGATGATCATGTGGTTTTTACTTTTCAGTTTGTTTATATGGTGGATTACGTTGACAGATTTTCTTATGTTGAACCATCCCTGCATCTGTGGGGTGAAGCCGAATTGCTCATGGTGGATGATTTTTCTGCTGTGTTCTTGGATTCAATTTTTCAGTATTTTATTTAGTATTTCTGTATCAATGAGTGATCTTGGTCTGTAATTCTTTTTCTCAGCAATGTCTTTCTGTCGTTTGGGTATCAGGGTAATTGTAGCCTCATAAAAAGAGTTTGGCAATGTTCTTTCTGTTTCTATTGTGTGGAATAATTTGAGAAGTATTGGTATTATTCTTCTTTGAAAGTCTTGTAGAATTCAAAGCTGAAACCATCTGGTCCTGGGCTTTTTTTGGATGGGAGACTTTTGATGACTATTTCTATTTCTTCAGCAGTTATAGGTTTATTTAATTTGCTTATCTGTTCTTGATTTAATTTTGGTAAGTGATATGTATCCAGAAAGATGTCGATGTCTTTTAAGTTTTCAAATTTTGTAGAGTACAGGTTTTTGAACCACGTTTTCTTCATTCATTCTTTCGTTGAAGGGGTCTAGGTTGTTTCCAGGTTCTGGCTATTACAAATAATGCTGCTATGAACATAGTTGAACAAATGTTCTTGTGGTGTAATTGAAAATCTTTTGGGTACAAGCCCAAAAGTGGTATTGCTGTGTCTTGAGGTAGACTGATTATTAATTTTCTGAGAAAGCACCAAGCTGATTTCCCCAGTGTCTGTACAAGTTTGTATGCCCACCAGCAATGGAGGAGTGTTCCCCTTACTCCACATCTTCTCATAAGCTTTCATCAGTGTTTATGATCTTAGCCATTCTGACAGGTGTAAGATGGTATCTCAGAGTTGTTTTGATTTGCATTTCCCTGATGACTAAGGATGTTGAGTATTTCCTTAAGTGTGTTTTGGTCATTTGAGCTTCTTCTGTTGAGAATCTAGATTTATATCCCAATTTTTTACACAATGGAGTACTATTCAGCAGTAAAAAAAAAATGACATCTTTAAACATGCAAGCAAATTGGAAGAACTAAAAAAATTCATCCGTGAGGTAACTCAGACCCAGAAAGACAAATATAGTATGTGTTTACTCATAAGTGGATATCAGACATAAAGCAAACATACAGCCTACAGTCTACAACCCCAGATAAGCTGGAACCCTATTCCAGAAACAGATGGAAGCAGATGCAGAGATCCACAACAAACCACTGGGGTAAGCTCCAGACAAAGAAAAAATGAGCGATAATATGCACAAAGGGGCCAAGACCATGATGGGTAAACCCACAGAATCTATTGACCCAAGCTAGTGGGAGATCACTGGCTCCAAACTGACAACTAGGGAACCTGCACAGAATCGAGCCAGGTCCCCTGAATACAGGTGACAATAGTGTGACTTGGGCAGTATATGGAGCCACAGGTAGTGGGGTCAGGATCTAACTCTAATGCTGAACTGACTTTGTGGAGCCCATTTTCTATGCAGAGATACTTTGCTCATCCTAAGAATGGAGGGTTGGTGGTGTGTGGGATGGCCCTGGTCCTACCTCATCGAGGTGATGGGACAGATCTAGTTGACTTCCCATGGGAGGCCTTAACCTCTCTGTAGAGTGGATGTAGGGTGGGATGGGGGAAGGGGAAGGAGCAGGAGGAGAAAAGGGAAGGGGAACTGGGATTGGTATGTAAAAATTAATTAATTAATTAAATTAAAAATATTTAGCACTTACAAATCTGTGCAAGACATTGTTGATGCAGTTTAGGTAAGAAATGTATTTGAATACCTGGCCCCCAGCTAGTAGTGCTGCCTGCTAAGGTAGAACCCTGTAGGCATTCTAACCTGTGAATATTAGGAAATGACACTATCATCTACAAAGTTCACATCCAAGAACCATAAAGATGACTTATATTTTAAAATTTTGTGAAGTAGTCTCTTACCTCACAATGATTTAGGGAAGTTTATGATTCTATGTTGGATTTCATTCCTAGGTATCCCCAGACAAACAGCTTTGTGATCTTGAAGGTTGGATATGCCTTCAAGTAGATGGAGCCTCACCAGAGGAAACTTGTCACTGCCTATAGGACTTAAGGTTTTACAGCCTGACCCTACTTCCGGTCCATGTGCTACTTCTTAACTACAGAGTCAACAGGACCAATTGTCTCCTGCTTATGCTGCCATGGCTTCTTCAACATGATGGACTATATTTCTTCTTAAATTGCCACGTTTTCCTCTCCCACTCTGTTTCTTATCATGTATTTAATCACTGACGCAACTAACTAGTCATCTTGCAGATAATTTCATTGAAGGCACAGAGCATCTCATTGAGAAATGCATATAAATATAAGCATTCATTAGGCTTATCAGAATTAAGTATTAAGTACCAATATTGCTGACATCTAGAATTATATTTGGAGAAAGAAATAACTTCTGGATAGGAAAGATTGGCAAAATGTAGTAATGGTGGATGAGTTATGTCTTGAAAGGTTTATGGAACTTGATCACTAACAGGAATGATGGAAGAGCACACCATGGATGAGACCAGGAGTGAATACAGGTATATAGTTAGATAAGAATTACAACATGGGAACAAACAGCAATGGAACACATACTGTGCATAAAGTCAAGAACTGCTCCAAGAACTTCAGTTTACTATCTTATTTAATCATTTTTATGACCTTATAGAGAAGTTGAATCATTATCCCCATTTACTGAGTCAAACAGGCCTTAGTAGTTTAATTAACTTGCTTTAGGTCAGTAACCTTAGTATTTGCTGGGCCAAAGTTTGAGCCAGATTTAAAAGACTCTAGGTCCCAAAGCTGTTAACCTACACATTTGTTTTTCTTTAAACACTCATGGTTTACCTTACATTACTTAAGGTCTCCACAACTAACCCAAATCTGTGTGGCTGTGGTCAGACTACAGGGAAAATTCAATATCATGTCAGGGAACTCTTACACTTTCTTGTGTAGAGTAGGGACTACTTGTTACTTGGGACAATAGACTGATGTGTTTCTAAAAAGGTGCTTTAGTCACTGATGTGGGATTCCCCTCTGTATGCTGTGAATACCAGTATGTTTTGGACCTATAGCAGGGCAGAACTTAGGTAGGTGGGTAAAACTAAACTGAATGCTGGGAGAAAGAAAGCAGTGTCAAAAAGAAGCCATGGATCCCCTGCTGTTGACAGATGCGAGATGGAATTTTACCTGGTAAGCCACAGCCACATGATGATACACAGATTAATGGAGATGGGTTAAATTAAGATGTAAGAGTTAGCAAATAAGAAGCTAGAACTAATAGGCCAAGCAGTGACTTAAATAGTACAGTTTCTGTGTGATTACTTCAGGGCTGAGCAGCCGAGTAGCCAGAAACTAAAAAGGAGCCTTATTACAACAAGTCACTAATCCTAGTTTTCTTAATGTGTATAAGTAATTTCTATTTATAAACATGTAAGTCTTACTAGAGCAGTTCATCTTTTATTTTCTAATATTTTACATGAACAGAAAAAATATTTCTTATTAAACTATGAGCTTAACATGGGGAGGGGGTAAGATTGTACTAGACAAAATTCTCTTTCATTTTCATTTGTAAAGGAAACCTACAAAAAAAGTCCATATCGTATTTGAGTACTTTGAACATGATTCTATAAAACATGTCTGTCCTTAGATTTTATGCCCCACAGATGTGGCCCACATATATTGCATATTGAGGAATTAATTAAAAAACTTAAATCATCAGTTTAGTAGCAGCTATCAAAGAGGAATACATTCAAGATTTTGCTCTTTTGTTGATTGTTCAAAAAGTAATAAAATGCACCAAAATTGCTTCATTTACAAACACGATAAAATAAGGTTTATTTTGACCAATAAACCCATCTCTGAAAAGCATCGAGCTGTTCTCTTTCCATTCTGTTCTTACTGCGATGTCCATAATATATTCATCTCAAGATAGACTTACACATCTGTAGAATCATGACTAGAGCTTTTCTAATTGCCTTTGAAATTACGTAAACCAGTGAACAAGAGAAGAGTTAAAGCTGAGGGAGAGTATAGCAGAAAATAAAGGGGAAGATAAATCCACAAGATAAAGGGTTTCTGTCTCATGATTATAACCATTGCATATCTTTCACTCCTTCATAAACTTAAATACTACATTTACAATTATAGCTCTGTGGATTATGCTGTCTTCAGTTTTTGATAAGTTTCTAAGTGTGTGAACTATCCTTTCAAATGTCACAGAAGCAAAAGTCTTAGAAAAATAACATGATTGTCAAACTACAGTTCTAGCTACTGAGGACTGATTCAGTGAAACTTTATGTTTTAACGATTTATTTGACTTTTAAGCATGTGTGTGTGTGACTACATGTGGATATGAGTGGGTGCATTAGCTACAGGAGGGAATTAGAGCTGCAGGGCATTAGGAGCCCCAGAATATACACACTGGAAGCTGAACAGGGCTCCTCTGGAAGAGCCTCAATTCTCTTAACCACTGAGCCCTCTCCCCTAAAGCCGAATTTCTTCAGAGCATTTATCAACCAGAGTACAAATCTACCCTTTTTATATTACATGCCTGACTTGGAAAGTGCCTTTTTCAAGTTGAATTAGTATCTCTTTAAATAATTTCTTGCTTTCTTTCTGGAACTTTCACTTCTATGAAAACTTAATGATCTCAGTCCTGCTCAGGGAATGTGCTCAGTCCCAGAGATGGTCAGCGAGCATCCGTATTGCCTGTCGCATGTACTGAGAAGGTACTGTTCCATTGAAGGGGATGCAGTCCTGGGTTTGAATATCTGCTCTCTCACTCACTATGAAACTTGGCATAAGTTGTTAACTATTACTGAGTTTAAACTTCCTCATTTGTAAAAAAAACTCAGAAAATACTGTGTGAATCAATCAATCAATACATACATACATACATACACACAGATACATATGTATATATGTATTTAGAATACCTTAAATAGTTCCTGGTAAAATGGTGCTCAGTTTATATAATTGACACTCACATAAAGTAGATATATATCACTAAGCTATTGAACTAAAAGATTTTCCAGTCTTGAGGTTATATATTATCTCTGATTTCGTAAATTAATTCTCTGAACCTTTTGTTCTTCATATAAGATGCTCATCCTTTTTTTGTTGTGTTTTTCATTTCTCTCTTTTTTTATTGGAGACATATTTTCTTCTAGCCCAAGCATACCACAATCACTGTATTTGAGGATAACTTTGAATTTCTGATCCCCTTGTCTCAGGCCATTGCACCCGGATTTGGGTTTGACTCTTAAATGTACCTGGAATCTTAGCTGGGGCATTGCTTGAGGACAGGTACTATATCAAGGTATTGCTGTATCTCTCAGAGCTCTAGAAAACATCTTCTTCACAGAAAAGATATTCCACATTATTTCTGTGATGCTGATAAAAAGTCCTACACTGACTCCTTCCTCATCCTCCACATTCATAAAACCAGACTCCATGCATGGTTTTATCATTCCTAATGAGTAAACTCAGAACTGTGAAATGTGTAGTGGGAATCAGAACATGTTCTAAGGATTCATCCTATTTCAAAGAAATAGTTTAGGTACCAGAAACATCTGACTCATTAAATGGGTACTTATTATCTGCCTGAATTTGTTAAAAAAAATCACAAAAGAACAGCTTTGAACCAAACTTATACATCTTTTGCTTCTCACATCTCACTAAAGTACAGCAACATCTCTTCAGCACGGGGGAAATGCTGGATTTAAAATGCTCACTAAGGGTGCTTTTCACACTGCTGTGATCAAGAATGGAAGAGAGCCAACTGCTAGGCACAAGTGGAAGCAAAAAAAAAAATGCGTCAACATGCCCAGCAGCCCTCCTTTGCAGAGAGAAAATCTTCCCAAGCTTTAATTGTCATTGATATCTGTGTAATGGTGTGGTGTAATATCTTTATCTCTGATCGCTTCCACAGGAGAAATCTTCTTTTTGTTCCTGTTCCACTCTATTTAAAACAGTGGCAGGAGCATAAATTACTCTTGGCTAGAACAGGGTCCATCGCCAATACGGAAGCTTTTGTCCTCAGAGTTTGTTGGAAAGACTATGAAACTGAAAACTTCAGAAAGATACGCTAATGAACACCATCACACACTTAGAAACCAGCTTTCTCCCTACCCTCCTGAAATGTAGAGTCTCACCATCACAACTTCCACTTTATAACTAAAATCTAAAACTTTAGGGCACAGGGGGAGGGAAATATTACAACTGTCCATATTTTACCTTAACATTTTTAGTCGACTTAACACTGCTGCATCTGGTATATGCTCAAAAGGATGGCCATACTTGTACAGATCAAACAACCACAGAGCTAAGAGAAATAACTAAAGATGGTGTCACCATGGTTGTTTGTACAAACTTACCCTTGCCTGATGTCTTCGTGCAGCGTTCATCTTATAGTTTGCCTTCCCATGTTATCTGCCTTTCAGCCCCGAATCCAGTGAGCGCCCGCCCTTTCAGGCAGGCTCCTTTCCCCACACTTAACCTTTTAAAAACTGACAATTTTTTCTTAACCTCTTTACAATTTTGTGACTCCTGAGTCCGTATAAAAGCAGGAAATAAAATGTCACTTCCTTTCTCCAAATTAGAAACAAGGCAATGTGAAAAGAACAGGAAATGAATTGTTGAGCTGTCAAGAGCACCCACATCGAGGCACCGGGTTACGCAGTCAGAACAGATCATCAGCTATAGGTCAGCTCCTGTTTGCATTGAGGCATTTCTTTGAAACAAATGTGACATGAAAGAATTTTCTGCAAATCTCAACAGCCTCTTCTTTTAACATAGTTTCCTCCAGATATTGTTTCTAGTCAGCTGCTGCTTAATGGAGAGCGACTCACTGACAATTGTTAGGGCTGCAAGAATAATGTTTATGACTTTATGCCAATTTTTAAACTTGCTGAGAAATATTGAAAAACTCTTTATTTAATTTATCAGTCATCTGAGAATATAGGGTTTAAAGACACAACAGTGGATCCCTCTCAATAGGACAGACATAATTAATATAGTTGGACACATGGTATGTTGTAGTGTAGAAATGTAAAATGTACTTTAAATTATAGCTGCCATGGAGAATTTCAGAGTCTTAAAATCCTCAGTTTCCCATGAGTGAGAAAATGCTATGCCTGTGCACGCTATTTTAAATGAAGTCATTCACTTTAAATCAGTGGTTCTCAATCGGTTCACTTTGGGGGGTCACATATCAAATATCCTGCATATCAGATATTTACATTATGAGTCATAACAGTGCAAAGTAACAGATAGGAAGTAACAACAAAATAATTTTATGATTGGGGGTCACCACACATGAGGAACTGTATTAAAGTGTTTCAGCTTTAGGGAGGTTGGGAACCACTTGACTAAACAGAAGTCCTGTTTTAGCAATGGAAAGGTAGTTAGGGACAAAAGCTTTACTTCAGAGACAGAGTTTGCAAGGGTCCTTCCTGTTCACTTTGGTCTACTATCTTTGTCAAAATGTACAAGCTTCACATAAACTTATTTCCCTATTTAATCATTCTTTTAAAAACCGACATGAAAAAGCTATAAATGCATTTAGAACTATTATATATATATTAATATTAAAATCTGGCAACAGTTCAAAGTATGTTACACAGTACAAGACATGCATAGGCAGAGACCTTGCTCATGATGCCATGGCTATGCAGCAGTAGCTGCTATGAACTTATCTCATCCAGTCATACTTAACCTACCTGGCTCTACTCTCTTGCTTCAGTTTCTAAAAGCAGCACTTTGCTGTTGAAGTATTTTGTGCTGACAAAGATTATTGAGGTTGGGGGAAGAGACTTCCTGGAAGTGCCTTGTCTTACTACATGCATTTCGCTGCACAGTTTGCAGGCAACACAGTTGCAATACTCAGATGTCAAGATTACTCACTTATGATACCTTACTGGTCAATGAGAAACCGATTCCTAGCAAGGTAATGTTTGTCTGATCTTTCTGTACAGGTATGGGGGATTTTCTAAAGGGTCTGCATTTACCACGTGTTTTTAAAATATATTTCATTTTTTATATATAATTATATCATTCCCCCTTTGTCTTCCCCTCAAATCATCCTATATGCATTTTCTTTGCTTTTCTGTATACCTTTCCCTTGGTGATATTTTAAGTTCAATGAAAGGTGAGTAATTATCTGTCACAAATTTACCCCAATGATACCTTAACTTTACTTGCTTATAGCTTTTTTTCTGGGGGGAAAGAAATACAGATGCCCGGAAGTCTAGGACTACAGCAAGACTCAAGTTACTAGCAGAAAATAATTTGTTAAGATAGCATTCTGAAGAAGCATTTGAGATCAATATAACCTAGGGCTACTCTCATTCCTGCTGCTTTTGTCTTACTAACAGATTCTGCTAAGGCAAGAGAGAAATTAAAACTCTTAATCATTCTTGGGATGGTTTCTTAGCATCATTATGAATCTTTATTAATGTCTATTACTATTTGTAGTTTGCTGATAGTTTTAATGGAACACAAGATATCAATATTATTATTATTAGAAACCCAAGTCTTTAATGCTCTAAAGAGTTAAACTTAACATTCTTTAAGCCAGCCTATCGAGATGGTGAGATGGTTTAGTCATGACCTTTCCTGACTCTACAGGGGATATTGAGTTGGGTACATTGAAAGACAATTCCCATAATCACTCTTGGCTGAATATGGAAGCAAGCTATGTTATGAAAAACAAGTGCAGGCTTGGCAGAGGGACTGCTATTAAAATAAATTGGTTACCAAGTATCTATCATGTTTCATGCTTACTTCTCATCATATTCCTTTATAATGCCTTTAAAACAATTAATTGCATGTCTCAAAAAACAAGAACAAACAAACAAAACAATTAATTGCCCATGCGATCCAATCTTTGGAGGCTTAGAAAGGGACTCTGGATAGACTAGGGGAGCTTTGAATTACTATTTGAGTGAGAGGTAGAAGAGGATTCTGTTGTTTTTAATTAATCATATTGCTTTTGCATTTGTTGATTGCTCACAATTTAATATAGGCAAGAAAATATGTTTGGGCATATCTGAGTTCTGCTTGTCTTATACATTATGCAGGTGAAAGTTAAGGAAAAAAAAACATTTGAGGAACTGAACTTTGGGCATTTTCTTGGGTGTGGAGAAAGGAGTTAACAAGGATTTTGCAGTTTGTTTACTAGCTCCTTGAAAACAATTTTCACATATTTTATAGTTATGCTATCTCACCATCTGTCTTGCTTCCCTTTTTTTCTTTGTGATTCAGCTAAGCTAAAAAACCCTGTATCTCACGCAAAGCCTGCATTTTTTGCCAATTGAAAAAAAAAGACCTTTTATTGAGTACTTAGTCTGCTCTGCTATCTTTTGTGTAATCTTCATCTTTATTTGGTAGAAACAATTATCCTCATTTCATAGATGAGGAAAATTAAAGCTTGCGTATTTAAGGTTTGCTCAGGCTCACTGTTAGCAAAGGACAGAGGCAATGTTACCACCTAAGCAGCCTGACTCTAGAGCAATGCTTTCTAATGCTCCAGCCATTTAATACAGTTCTTCATGTTGTGATGACCCACCATGAAGTTATTTTGTTGCTACTTCATAATTTTACTACTGTTATGAATTGTAATGTAAAGATGTGATATGCAGAATGTCTAATATGTAACCCCCAAAGGGGTTATGATCCATAGGTTGAGAACCTCAGTTCTATAGCTTATTTATCTCTCTACCTATCTACCCACCTATCTATCTATCTATCTATCTATCTATCTATCTATCTATCTATCTATCTATCTATCATCTATCAGTCTACTATCTGTCTAGCATCTAACTGTCATTTATCTAATCAGTTCATGTCCCCATATCTGTTTTTCTTTTATCTATGTCATTGTCCATCTCTCAGGGTATGAATAGACTTGTTTTTTGTCTTGCATAACAGAGGCTATTCTCATACATTTAGAAATTCTCAGTTTCTTGGGTCAATATTTAAATGTGAAGAGCTAGATCTTGCGAATTTGGGTGAATTCTTTGCACTGGGCTGAGGTCAGAGGCTGCTAGGCTTTACCATTCAATAGTTAGGAGAATCATCTATTTTATCAATTTATATTTATCAATATAAATATTCAAGTGCAACAGCCATAATTAATTTCTTCTGAGCTATCCTTGGGCACTGCCACAAGGATATCCCACATTTGGTATTGTTTCATGACATTGTCACCTGCAAAACACATGCCCAAAATATACAATGAAATTCTAAAATGGAATTCCATGCTATTCTTTAATAAAAATATTTATGTATTATTTTATCTTGTATGTGAGTATGACTGGGTGCATAGATGTGTACAGTGTGTGTCCTGGTGCTCACAGTGACCAAAAGGCGCTAAGGGATCACATGGAGCTAACTGATTCTTGTTAACTGCCTCATATAGTTGTCAGGAATCAAACTCATGTCCTATGGAAGAGCAGCAAATGTTCTTAACAGCAGAGACATCTCTCCAATGTAAGAATTCCATAACAATTGAAGTAAGCTTGTTGTTTTGTTTTGGGACACAACCATTGATATTCTTGGATACATGTAGCCCACCGAATATGCATTGAACACTAGAAGGTGCTCATACCAGCAGATAGGCTCCTGATCTTCAGAATGAAGACACCAATTTAGCCTCTCTCTTATCTGCAGACACCATGAGCCATACCTTCTATTTACCTGTAGAATCTCTGAGTGAGAACCTTCAGAAAATACAGCTTGCATCTGCCCTAATGAGACAGTTAATATCCTGAGTGTATACAACCAGGGAACACACATAGAATAGAATTTAGCTTCTTGGAACACTAACTTCAGTTCAATCTTGATGTGGTCAGCTTAGTTTGCTCTGGTATGGGGGGTGGTGTTTTAGTTAGGGTTTCTATTGCTGTAAAGAGTCACCATGATCACAGCAACTCTTATAAAGTGAAATTCTTTATTTGGGATGGCTTACATTTTCAGAGGTTTAGACTATTACCATCATGATGTGACATGGTGACATGCAGGCAGATATGGTGCTGGAGAAGCAGCTGAGGGTCCTACATCTTGATTCTCAGGCAACAGGAAGTGGTCTAAGACACTGGGTGGCTGGGTGATATCTTGAGCATACATAAGACCTCAAAGCCTGCCTCTAGAGTGACCTACTTCCCCCAACAAGACCACACCTACTCTAACAAGGCCACACCTCCTAATAGAGCCACTCCTTTGGGGGAACATTTTTTTTTCAAACCACCACAGGAGGGGATTCTTAAAGTCCAGCTCTTCTCCAACATTGTAGCTCTATTAATTTCTTCCTTTTAAAATTCCCTTCACACAATGCCAGCCAGGAATGCTTGCCTCACTGTTTTTTTTTTCCTCTAACACTTCAGAAATGCTTCACTGGCCAAGGACATATGGTTGTATCTCATCAGGTATTATCTCCTATAGTGCTTTGTGTAAAATATTATGTGTTACTGTTCCCAACAAAACTTTGTTTTCTTTTAAAACTGAATTTGGAGAGATTATTCTCTTAATTTGCTTTTTTCAGTATGAAAACTACTCAGTACATTTGGGGCCAAAATAATGATCAAGGGTTAGTATGATGCTTCTATTAGATGACTGTTAAGATGTAAACAGAGTGAAATTTCCAGTAATTATATATTGCTTAAAGTTTTGCTTCATCATTACTTATGTGCAAAGAATAAGCTAAATATTTTCTTTCACAGTTTTAAGTGTATACAGTGTACAATGCATATATCAAAGATAATTTTTAATGACCTTGTCAGGTACACACTGACATGTAGTTGGTTTTTTTTTAAGTCTTTTACTTTTGGGGGGCCTACCACCCAGCTCGCAAATAAATACATGAACACATGGAGACTTATCTTACTTATAAATGCCCGGCCTTGGCTTATTTCTAGCCAGCTTTTCTTAACTTAAATTATCCTGTCTACATTTTGCCTCTGAGCACTTTACTTTCTTTATTCTATATACCTTTCTTTACTTCTTACTCCATAGCTGGCTGTGGGGCTGGGTGACTGTCCCCTGGCACCCTCTTCTTCTCCTTTTCTCCTCCTCCTTCTTCTCTGTTCTTCTATTTTATTCTCTCTGCTGACCAACCCCACCTATCCTTTCTCCTGCCTAACTATTGGCCATTTAGCTCTTTATTAGACCAATCAGGTGTTTTAGACAGGCAAAGTAATGCAGTTTCACAGAGTTAAACAAATGTGGCATAAAAGAATACAACACATTTTGTATCATCAAACAAATATTTCATAGCATAAACGAATGCAACACATATTAAAATAATATTCCACAACACTGACATATCTATTTACAATCAATGAGGAAAAAGCTTAGTAATATGATGTGAATTCTTCAATGACTATGATTTATATTATAAATAACATATATAATCAAAGATTTGACTTTGAGTGATATTTTATTTTGATTTCCCTCATTAAACCTATGTGATTTTCAGTATAATTTATTGGGTTGTAAATTCTTAGGAGTCATGTGAAATGTTCAGGGATGGTCAAAAGAACTTCAAGTCCTTTCAGAAGCCAAATTATTTTATATTAAAATCATTATTAGCCATTTTCACTAATTATTTTTTATTTTCACTCCTATTCTTTCTTGAGAATACATTGGAGTTTTACAGAAAGTACTTAATAATTGATAACATACTCATTAGGAAATTAAGTGAATGTGTGTTTGAATAGCCATGTGTGTGTATGCATGTGTGTGTGTGTGTTTTAAAAATCCAAAATTTCCTAATGCTTACTTGAGAACTGAGAAATTATGCTTGGCTCTAGAAACTTAGTCATCTACCCAGAACAAGTAAAGTTATGGATCTTAGAAAAGAATCTACTACTATCACTATATTAGACCAACACAATTCCTAACTACACACTAAATTTATCCTAACAGATTAATGTACCTATCAACCTGTAACAAAGAAACTTCTCTCTTTACAGCAAACAGAGATCATTACTGAAAACCACAACTGGACACATTGCAAAGTCAACAAATTTTAGGGAGCCTGGCACCAATATATATGTCTACAGTACAGTTCCTACTTCAATGGTTAAACAAGCATTGTGGAAGAGGAGTAGAAATACTGTAAGAGCCAGAATACCAGGAAGTTTGCTGGTGAATGTCTCTCTAAGTAATAGCTGCAAAATAAGACTCAAGAAATAGCAATATGAATGGACAAAAGCACCCCCCAGAGAATAAACTATAGGCAATTAAAGCCCACTGAGAGATGGAGAAGAAGCTTTTCCCATGGATGAGTTATACAACATTAAGTAGTTAGCCATGAAACCATACGCATACAAACATGGGCTCAGCAGGATGTATTTACATATTTTTCCATATACATATGTGTGTGTGCATGTGTAACAATAACAATCAATAAATATAAAATAAGGGTATCAATTTAAGAGTTGGTGGGGGAACTGGGGGATTGAAGCGAAGGGATAAGAGGGTGGTGGAGGAAGTAATGATAAGGGGGATAATGATGTGATTACATTTCAATTAGAAATATAAAATTAATTAAATAAAAATAAAGACAACAACAAAGTGTGCACACTTTAATTTTAAGCAAGGTACATGTCAAGAGATGTTGCATGTATGCCAAGTCTCTTTGAATTCTTCAATAACAGTATCAAAGGATCCTAAGAGGGAACCACTATCTGAGGAGTACTCTTACTCTGGTTGATATTGATTGAACACTCTTTGATGAGCACTCTTTTTTAATAAATTTATTTATTTATTTAATATGCCAATCATAGTTTCCCTTCCCTCCTCTCTTCCCAGTCCTGCCCTCCATTCCTCCTCTGTACCCACTGCCCAATCCACTCCTCTTTTATCCTGTTTAGTAAAGGACAGGTCTCCATAATTATCATCAAAACATGGCATGTCCAGTTACAGTAAGACTAAGCACCTGTTCATGTACTAAGGAGGGGAAAGGTGACTCAGTATTAATAGTAGGGTCCCAAACATCAGTAAAAGAGTTGGAGACAGTCTCTGTTCCTGCTGCTAAGAGTCCCATGAGAGGACTAAGCTACACAATTGTAACACATATTCAAAGGTTCTAGGTCAGTCCACACAGGCTCCCTGCTTGTCAGTTGATTCTCTGTGAGATCCTATGAGACCAGGTTGTTTGATTCTGTGAGTTTTCTTATAGTGTACTTGACCCCTCTCGCTTCTACACTTCTTTCTCCTCCTCATCTGCAGGATTCCCTGAGCTCCATCTGATGTTTGGCTGTAGGTCTGAACCTGTTTCCCTCAGTTGCTGAATGGTGCCTCTTTAATGACATGGGTTTAAGCACCAACCTGGTCACAGGAGATGACCAGTTCAGGCTATATACCCATTATTGCTAGGAGTCTTAGCTTGGGTCATCCTTGCAGATTCCAGGATTTTTACCTGACCCAGAAATGTCTTTCCCTTTCCAGAAGACTGAGGGTGGATGGGGATGGAAACATGTACAATCAAGTTGGGCAGGTAGTAGGGATGGAGAGAAATGGGGGGAGGAGTACTGAAAGAGGAGCACTCATGTGCTAGTTGATGTGATGATGGAGCACTCTTTGAGGAGCATTCTTCTGATGGTTATTTATGGAGCACTCTTTGAGGAGCACTCTAGTGCTTGTGGTATTGATTGTCAGCCTGATAGGATCTATAGCCAGCTAAAAGACAAGATTGCAAGAACATCTGGAGAATTTCACTAGATTAACTTCACTTAAAGCAGAAGACTTCTCAGTTGTGGGTGGCACCCTCCATGGGTTGGGCTTTCTGACTAAATGAAAAAGCAAAAGGAAGGCGAGAAGAGTTCATCACTATCTTTCCTGAGGGTAGACACAACGTGATGCAGCATCTCATGCTCCTCGTGCTGTGATTTCCTCACCACAATAGATTGCATCCTTGAACCATGAGCTAAAATAAAACTTTCTCCTTTGAGTTGCCTTTGTCATCAGATTTATCAAAACAACAAAAAAGAAAAATTAACTAACACAACTGCCTAAAAGGAATGCATTCCTGACGTCCACAAAGATGACAATAGGCCTTAGAAATTATGTTGTCAATTCAGATATCCTATAATCCTTTTGGTACATTTTGTTCCATTTACATGGCATAATCTTTAGATAATAAAAATGTTCATAATTTTTGCAGAAATTCAACTCTTATAAAGGATAGCATTTATGTGTTATTCAAATTATATTTATCTAAATTAACAAGTTTTTTCCCCCTCAAAAGTTTACAGATTTTACTTTTTAGTAGCAGACACGGTTATATTACCACAAAAATCCACCTGGAATCCAATTTAGTTTGGAACACTTGATTTTGTTAAGACTTTGTCATGGAGCCAGGAATGATGTCTGTGCAGCACACCTTGCTTTGAGGTCCCCTGTCTATAGTTTACCCTTTTTGAACAAAGTGGCTTCTCAGGAAGTTAATCTCTCTGATATTTACTACACAGAAACTAATCAAAATTTCTCATGAGACAGTCTTTGAAAAGCTAAGATGCAAGGATACTGAGTCTTTTTTGGGCATTGCCTGATTTTGGTTACTGGGAGACAACCTAGAAAATCTGTCAAGCTTAGCACATTTGTGTATTATTTGTGAGAGGCAACATTTTACAGATTTCATTTGTCCCCACAGCAAATAGACTTTGATCTACAATTCTGTGAACCACAAAATGTAGTCCTAAATATTCAGGCTTGACTCTTTTAAATCTTATGATAAATTACTTTCAGGTTTAAACATGTGTCATTCAAGAGGAATAATAAATTCTCATTGATGTTTTAAAACAATGATCACTGGTGAAATTTTAAGGAAAGTTTCATTGCCTTTAAATTATGCTGCTGTTAGCTCAACTCAGTTTCAAAGGGTGGCAACATGAATTAAAAGTTATTAATATTTCATAGTCCCTTAAATCAAGTATCTGATAGGTGAAATACTTTCCAATATCTAAACCATGTTGTTTTCATGAAATTACCAATATTTCACAAATAATAGTGATTGTTGTAGTTGAATTGATTGTCCAACAGTACACATTGATCATTAAGATAGATGGAACAAGGACATGAGCCACAGGATAGTGAATTTATTTCAATGGTGTAGACATAACTTCAATGCCTGTATAGAAGTCTCAGAGAATAATCATCCATATCTGATGTGGGGTATTCCTCTGTACGATGCAAATATGTTTTATTATCATTGGTTAATAAAGAAGCTGCTTTGGCGTATGGCAGGGCAGAATATAGCTAGGCAGGAAAGCCAAACTGAATGCAGGGAGAAAGAAGGAAAGAGCCGAGGGAGATGCAAGCAACAACTGGAGAAGCAATAAGTGAAATAACAGGCTACAAACCTCATGGTGAAATATAAACTAATAGAAATGGGTTAATTTATGTTGTAAGAGCTACTTAACAATAAGCCTGAGCTAATAGGACAAACAGTACATAATTAATATTAAGCCTCTGAGTGGTTATTTTAAAAGCAGCTATGAGTTCAGGTGTGACAAGAAACTTCCAGTTATACAAATCCCCTAATACACACACACACACACACACACACACACACACACACACACACACACACACACACACTGCTTATTACATAGTAAAGAATCATTTTTCTCCCGTATTGTAGGGAGCAAGGACTTGGGGACATGGTGTTAGCATTTTGACACTGCAATTAAGGCTTTTAATAAAGTACTTTATTCTCTACCCTGAGACTTAGCAACTGGACTCCAATGGATCTACATGGGGAAATGATTTGCAGGTGTTTTCACAATGAAATGTCAGAGAACTTTAAAACCCCCAGTGGGAAGAAAATGCCCCCCGGGGGTTGCAATTTTAATGTTTAGGGGATTCTTGTAATCTGATCATTTCACAGTTGGTTACAAGCAAGATCTGGATTATATAAAAGGATGACAGAGGTTCTCAACAAAGGTCTCAACTATTCTAGCAGTTTTCTGGATGAGTGGGAAGGTTGGAAGTTGGTGCCAGTTCTAATTAGGTGCTACTTCTCAGGTGGGTGCTGGCAACTGAACTTCTCCTGGAAGGGCAGTGAGCACTTATGGCTGCCAAGGTGTCGTTCCAACCTCCCATAACTCAATTTTCGAGAAGGCAATATAATCCAATAATGCAAAAATATTTGGGACATGATGGATAGAATTTTAAAAAATGAAATTGAACTTTGATTTGTGTGTGTGTAGGTAATTTAAACCAAAATAACACTTTTTTGTGTGTGTCATTGATATGCTACACTATATATAAATTCCACAGGCTGAATATTCATTGCCTATTTATTTCTGAACTAAAATTTCTGACACACACACACTCATACACACACTGAAAGAGGGGGGAGAGAGAGAGAGAAAGAGAGACAGAAAGAGAGTGTGCGTTAATTATTCTGTGGAGTATTTGCGTCTGTATTTGAGTAAATGTTCTTTGATTTTTCTTTCTACATAATAGGTATTTATACTGCCTATCTTACATAAAGGTTGCATACTATTTTTCTTATTCATTATTATAATCTATTTTTTTAAAATTTTTGCAAGAAGGAAAACACTGGAAAGAATAACACTAGTAACTAACTGATGCATACTCACTTTGACTAAACAAAGACTACATTGTGGACTCAGGATCATTTAGAAAGACTGCCTTCTTTTAGACCCTGTATCAGGATATCTTTGCTTTGCTCTTATGTGATTGTAGAATGTGTGACTCTATTTGACAAATACATATATAAATAAAATAATCATGTATTCAAACAGAGGTTTTTATTTTATTTTTTAATTTTTTGTTGTTTTGGTGTTGAGTCACACACATGACAGGGACTTCTAATTGTCTGACTTTTGTCTCAATTTTTACATTTACACATTGGGAGTTAATAGCTGTACTTAATTTTTAAGCTTTAAAAATTCCAAATCTTAATAAAAACTCTCCTAAACAGTTTCTGATATAGTAAATATTATGGTATGAAAAATTATTTTAAGTTATGTGTGCTGGCATTCTACAGTAAACACACTAATAAAAACATTGTGGTATTAATTTAAATTGGTCTGCATTATAATATATTAACTCTCACCGACTGGTCCATGGGTAATCAACTCTTTCCAAAAATCCAAACTTTTCTAATATGAGGTCTCTGAGGCGAAGAATTGAGATGAGACTTAAAATCACAAGCAGTAAATCCCCATAAACACAAGTTAAAAACTGACTGGTGCCATTGAGTTAGCAAAATAGGAATGGCTCAAGTTAAAGATGGCACAAACAACACTGCAAAGGTCAAATTAACATAAAGCATTGCCGAGGTGAAAAAGTAAATATCAACCAAAATAAATAAAACAACTTTGAAAAGAAAAATAGAAGTTCTTGAAGGAAAGAAATGTTAAAATATAAAGCAAGAATATGCTTCAAAACATCCAGGGAAAGGAAGCATATGAGGTTGCTTGCAAGGAAGCAAAGGCACCTTGGGCTTTAGAATTACAGTGACTATAAGAGGCAACTCTGCTTACAAACCTTTGGAAGACATTAATTTTTCTTGGCCTTTTAATGTACATCTTAATGCTGTAAAGTAATATATTCAATTTTCTTATCTGGCTGGATCTCAAAAATAAGAAATTTTATTATTTTTTAATACTTTGGCAAAGTGTATTTATGAACAAATTGTTAGGTTAAGTACAAAGATACAAACCATGCCACTTTCTCGAAACAGATTGATCCACTTGATCAATTGCGGTTCAAAATATGAACTTTATGACTTGGAAACTGAATCAAAGAGTTCAATTTTGGGTGTTCACTCTTTTAAATTAGATTCATGTATCTAGTCCTAGGGACAACTGTTCAGGCAATGTTTCTGCAGGTGGTTTCTAGTTCATGATCTAAGACGGTATCTCTAATGTTAGATTTTGGGAAACCCCAGAAAGCTCTTAGTCTGTCCTGGAAGTCAGATCAAGTTGGGTCCTTGTATGCTCTCTGTTTTTACCAATTGTGTGGTTCTGAAAAATTAGCAAGTTCTACAAGCTTCACATTACTCTTACATGAAAATAATTTATAGACTTATATGAGGACTCTCAGACTTTCACACCTGCTAAGAACACAAAAATCCTTATCATCGATATCTATTATTTTGCATGTGCATGCATGTGGTGCCATGCATGGATGTCTGTATGTGAGAACACAAGTGTGTGGTTGGAGGTCAGAAATTGAAGTTGATCTCTTTCTCCATGTTCTCTATTTTCTGATCCAGGGTCTTCTGCTGAACGAGCCAGGTTCTCAGCTTCCTCACTGCTAGAAGTATAGAAAGATGCTGTGATGTCCATATCTGACAGATATGCATGAGATTTTGAAGATCCCAGACTCTGATAATCATGTGGCTACTACAAGCATTTTACCCACTGGGCCTTCTCTCTATCCCCTTAATTCTATTCTTTTAAACAGATCAATCTCTTATGTGAAACAATCGTTCTTCATGGCCAATAGAATGCTAGGCCTCCATCAGAGAGATCTCTGGCCCATAATGCTTTGGGACCCTGGGCAGCTTTAAGGTTTTATGGTTGTCAAGGAGGTAGAAATATTGAGGCAGGAAGCTGTCCTTGAATCGGCAGCATACAGGGCACTACTGTTGCTTCATCCAATATGTTACTCTGGGCAGATAGTTTTGGCTAATTACTGCCTCTTTGGGATGAGGAGATTATTTTGGCAACTGCAATCTTCTTCTGGCAGGCCTTTCTTGAGCCCACCATCCCTTACAGCCTCATAGACACCAGGAAGCATTACCAGAAACCCAGGACTTTGCCTCCCCTCTTACCTGACCCCCATATGTATATATTTGTTATTTTTTCCTATCATCTATCAAAGTATTTTTGAATATTTCATAAAAATAGACATTTATCCTATTTGTTGCTACACAATCTTTGTCTAATTACTCACTGGGTTTATTTTATGTTTCATCCAAAAACTGTTTAAATCCTCCTAAAGTCACACTTCTTATCCTTCTCCTGGCCTTCCTAAAATATTGTGGTATCTTCTTGAATGAAAATAACAGACAAACAAAATGCAGAGATTGGGAAGCAAGTTAAATCCCAGCTCCCCAACCCCCACATACACATATGTATACAGAGACAGACCAATTAGAATCTGAAGAATTTTTCTGCTACCTTACCGCTATTGATTGAGGATAAATAGATGTTCCATGACGCCTATTCTTTAGAAATAAAGTATGTAAGCGATGGAAAAATCTATGCTGAATTCATGGAAAGGCTGAAGGAAAAAGACTTCATGTTTCTTGTATTTGCATTACTTGTATGTGTATAAATTTAGAATATTTTCTAAAAATGTAACCTTAAAATAACCTAATAATCTTAATGCATTGTGCATCTTTTTGTGGCAGATATTAAATAAATTTAGTATATATATGTATACATATATATAATTTTTGGATAATCTGGAAAGTAAATAAGTATTTTCTAAAGCCATCAAAACTTTAGTCTTTTTGGAATAGTTGCTACAAAGAAAATGGAGTAATCAATGAGCTTTTTGTATCTAAACCAACATAAGTAAACATCAGGAGAATATGTTTCTAGTGTAGTATTTATTGTTGAACAACATGGCATGTGATCCAAAGATAATTATTTATATCCTAATATTCATTATGCCAAAGACTAATTTAGAGAATTTTCTGCTAATTTATACAGTATCTGTAATCTAGAATTGTTCCCTTCTCAGGTATTCATCAAAATGAATGGGCTGACTCTAAGAACATGTCTTCTGTAACCCAGACTCTCTCCATTTCCCTAGAAGTTCATTTATCTGAATCCAAGGCATGAAAACATAAATGGGTTCCTAATAATACTCCAGTTGCCTATCAGATAATTTTGCTGTAAAATCTACTTAAGGCTCAGAGGATTCACTTTCAGAGAATCTACAGAGCCTGTCACAGCTCCACCACCAATTAGTCTGTAGACTGTGGGCCAATATTTCCTTCTTCAGTGTTTAGTTTCGATACCTGTCTGGGATGCTTACCTTTCAGGTTTTTTCAAACAGCTACAAATAGTGAATGAGAGTGCATAGGCAGTTAACAAGTTTGGGGTACAACTATACTCAAACCAAGATGCTTCCACAGTAAAGAGAGGAAGATTATTCAATATTTAAGATAATTTTTAAATTACATTTCTATACCACAACATTGAAATGTTGAATATGTTTTCCCTGGAGTCATAGAATTATTATTATATGGAGATTGATAATTAAATAGAATGACCCTAATGTTGCGTGGATGCCTGGAAGCCAAATGTTATAATTAACACAAGATGAATTCAAATTAAGGAATTACATTTCTAGAGATGTTTCACAGCCCTCCTTCCCAAGAAGTGGTTCAAATCCCCAGCATGCTTAACCCCAAGGGAGCAAGGAAGTGACAATACAATTAAATTGCTTTGTCTAAAACAGCTTGAGTTGCCGTAACAATGTAGGCTATATGGAGTGGCTGAAGCATCAGACATTTATTTTCCTTTAGTTCTGAAGGCTGGAAGCCTGGAGCAGGGTGTCAGTGTGGTGAGGCTGTTGTGAGGAGTTCTTCCTGGAATGCAGGCAGGCTTCTCCCTATGTTTGTCATTTTTCCCCCTAGGGACTTGAATACATCCTATCTTTCTCTCTCTCCCTTGTTCTGCCACTTCTTATATATCACACAAACCCATTGTGAGCAGCCTATTCTCATACTTTACCACCAAAACTGCATCCCAGAAGCCCTACCTCTATATGCCATCAAACAGATCTCTTTACCTTCAAGCAAGGTCTTACTGTGTAGCTCAGGGCCCTGAACATGCCATCTTGCCCCTACAGCTTCCCCAGCTGAGTTTGCTGGCATGTGCCTGGCTTAAACATTGAATGTTTCACATATGATTTCATGACCAGTGAGCTCGTGACAAAGTTTCAAACATCTTGGAATAGTGAAATGTGATTTATAACTTCGTCGTCTATAAAACAGGTCTGTATAATGAGGATAAAATCTGTCTTCGATGTCCAATTTGATCGATTTTGTCATAACAAGTAATTTTCTCATATTGACCTTGAGTTTTAATCAATGTTTCATTTATAAAAGTGAAAATATTAGTATAATGAACTTTAACGCATAAGATATTACAAATGTACTGTCTTTGATGCTGGAGGGAAATCAGAGACCAAATACAGATTGATAAGAAAACAAAAGTATTGCCAACACAAAACGGATGTTTTGTAACCTACAGTATGGCCTTCTGGGCAGTATTTAACTAGATAACAAAGTTTTACCAATAAAAATTTCTCAGAAGAGTAAAAAAATACGCGACTGCCAAATCTTTGATTCAAGAGCCTAAGTGTTGCAGTGGGGTGGTCTCGTTTTGTTAGGCAAGAAATCAGGGCGCTCAGCTTTTCTTCCCGAACCAAGCAGTAGAGAGAGGGAATGAGCGTAGAGCTAAGTATCACCAGGCAGGAATGAGTTAGGAGACACAGCTACAACACAGTCATTTAGGAAATATTACATGGGTAAGATTAAATTTTTCTATAGCAATAACTGCAGCATGGTAATGTGTCCCCACACGGTGTAATGTAAGATGACTGTCAGGTCTCAAACCCGGGACAAACAAATGGCTAAGATGTCTATTAACATATCAAAGATGACACTGACTGCCAGGTTCTCCCAGCATCACTCAGTCCCTACCTATTGCAGAGTCCTTCTTGATGGCATGGCCCACCCCCTACCCTGAACTCTTCAGTCTAGGGACTGGCTGCCTCCCCCTCAGCTGCCCTCCCCTATATTATCCAGTCATTTGACTATGTGGTCCCTTTTACTCTTTTGGCCTTTTGTTCTCTTGGTCTCCTGTTTTTCCCCTGTCCCCTCCCTCCTCTCATCACATGGTCTGATCCAGTTTTCTGGACCTATTCATTCTGGACTCTTCCAGATGTCTCTGCTTTTGCCTGTATTCTCCCTTATATCTATAAATAAAAACCTCAACTTCTTAGAAGCAGTCATGTCCTCCTTTTAACTCAATCAATGTTCAAACACACAAGGGAGGAGTTGAAAAAGAAAAGAAAGAGTTCAGGAGAAATAGCCACATCCCTATAATCCACGTTGACCTGGTAATTGAATGTTAGCAATGTAACATCCAGTCAAGTCAAGGCAAAAACAGTCTGAGCTGCCAGCTATATATGCAAGGGGAACAATAAACCTCCAGATAAGGTCCTTACAGAGATGCACTAGTCTTTCTTACTACTTTTGGGGAAGATTGTATGTAACTTTTCCCCCAGCAAAAGAAGTTCTGCCTATGTGCTAGAAATCTAGAAATAGAAATTTGCCACCAATTCCCATGCTCAGCAACAGCTTCTTTTGTTTATCCCTCACGGTTTATGAATACTTTCCATGTATTTTCTCATTTAGAGCTTCACAACTCTACAATCCGAGTGTGAGGCAAGATGCATGCATGGGCGTATATTTCAGTAACAGAAAAAGCAAGGACAGGCTCTTTGTGAAGTGTGGCAAAGATAAGTCACTGATTACGTAGCAGTCTTTAAGGATCCAATAAGGATTTTCTATTCCTAGGTCTTTATGCTAAACCACGTAATTTAGAGAAAAGCACTGCCAAAGAGCATCCTATTTCTGATGCTAAATCTTTCATAACATGGAAAATTATTTTTTTACCAGTAAAAAATTAAGATAAAGATATTGCTATTAGCTAAGATAGTTATTAAATCAACTCATTTTTTTTCTAGAAAAGCATACAATCACCCAGTTGTATACTTATGTTAACCCTTTCCTTGGGCTGTTTTCTAACCTTTTAATCTTGTTGGACCAATCTAATTTTCCTATCTAATTAATAATATTTGTGATAAGCTCTGAGATATGGGGATTTTATTGTTCCTTTCAAAACAATTTTCTGTCTTTCACAATATGATAGATATATGCAGAAAACAAAAGTAAAGGCATAATAGCATATTCCCCGCCAATGAATGTCTAAAATCTTCTGAAAAAAAGATAATCAAAACTGTCCTTCATAATATAGCACAGTGAATTGAAGTTAATGGTAAAACTGTGCTGAAATATAAATTGGTCATGAATAGTCTTAAGTAGTGTTATTATTCTTTTAATACCAAATGGTTTAAAATTATAGCTTTTATTTGGAAATGTTAATATGGAAAATTTTATAGCCTGTGAAAACATGCTTAAACTCTCACAGTATTGTATGGTCAAATAAAATTATGCACGTTAAGACATTTTAAAGGTGTAACATGATGAAAACAGAAGTTAGGGACATAAGAATAGCAACTAGAGAGTGGAGACTTTGTCCTTCACAGGCCTGCACATATGGTATTTTCTTGTTTGTCTTATAAGTAGGTGTTATTATCTATAATTGACAGTCAAACTCATCAGGTTTGTTAAGCAGTGAGTCGGCACCTAAAAATGCTATGATTGTGGAAAAGACACCATCTTTTCATTTCACATTTGGAACTTGTTTCATTTCTCTACTTTTTGTTCCCATTTACTTCTCATGGTTTATGCAGCAATTTCCTACCATCCACCCAAGCTTAAAATGTAGATGACCTTCAGTTTCAAAAGTTTTAGTCCCTTCTGTCTCCTCTGCTATGACAGAATGTGCATGTCCTTATAATAAGAAGTCGGACTTCTGATGCAGTAGGAATAACAAAACTTCCATATATTAGCCCTCACACTGTACATTGCTTTTATTCTTTCCAGAATGAAGGCCATTTATTATCTGTATTAGATGAGAGCCACCTTTGCCCAGGCCGTTGGTTTCTGATAATACACTGAAAGAAAGTTCCTTATCCATATGAAACTTGGACTCCACTCAAACATGCAATGCGTGTTCGGTTAAAGAATCTTCAAGAGGTTGCAGTAGCTGAAAGGCATGTACCCTATAGCTGCCAGTTTTATAGACTTTGAATGGAAGGCAATAGTTTTTAAAAAGAAAGGATGACATGATCAGTTTGAATTTTCAGATTCATCAGGTGTGGATTTGAGTCTCATCTCTACCATTTCGTTGGTAATATACAAACTATTTAATTGCTTAAAAAATAAATTATTCTAGATACAATATGGAACCCATAATCATTTAATAGAACTCTTATGGAAATTATAAACAATACACAGAAGGTAGGGATAATTTGCTTACTACACAGCATGTATTAATAAATAAAGGTTATTAATTTTTAACATTTATTTATTTATGTTTATACCTGTTGTGCAAGTGTAAGTGTGCATGTGGAGGTCAGTGATGAACTTGTGGGAATTAGTTCTCTGTCCTGAATGTGGGTTTCGGGAGCAAACTCAAGTCATCATGCCAACGCCTTTCCCCACTGAACCAATTTGTCTGTCTTATTTCTCTATTTCAGGTTGTAGATTTACTTCTTTGGGGAGACGATTACAGAGAAGAATCACTCATTAAAGGTTTCAGTGTACTTACACGACCTAGTTGAAACCCCATTCTCTAAATTAGGAATGATTCTTCCATTTGTTTGTCTCTCTAAAGTGAAGAGTGGCAGAATGGGTTCAGATGTCACTCTTTCTTAAAGTCCCGAATTATGTTAGATTTGCTGCTGAGGATCAGACTTTCTGCTGCTAGACTTTGAGGAATTGACTTAAATACTTTACACATCCATTAATCATTTATTTAATCATCTTTAAAAATAAAATAACAATAGTTCTTATTTCATTTTTTATGGCTCAGTAATAATATCTAATGTATACATATCATGTTTTCACTATGCACTCTTCAGTTAATGGGCATCGAGGTTGATTCCATTTCCTAGCCATGGTGAATAGAACAGAAATGAACCTGTATGTACAGGTAAAGGGTTCCTTTGGTAATAGCAGTAAGGTGATCTGCCAAGTGTGTAGAAGAATCATGCCCATCATGAGCAAGCATTACATAACAGTTAGTTATTACCATGATCAATGTACAGTCTTTTTCTATTTTTCACAATATAAGCCAGACTGGCCTGAAATTCATAACCGTCCTGCTTTAGCCTCCAAAGTGCTGTGATTGTAGACGTGTGCCAGTACTCATGGCTTCAGCTCCTTTTAAAATAATCTCTGCCTCACTCTTCCTAAACTCTTCTCTCCCCCACTGTTTGCACATCTACCAATTCCATCTGCTCTATATACAAAAGACTGCTTTGCTTTCTTGGTCTCCGTGGTATAGGTGTCTCACATTTGAGTTTTCTTACCAATGTCACTCAAATATAATTGCTTTCATTTCTCCCAACCATGGGAGAATTCAGAACCTGTCTGTCAAACACTACAAGATTGTTTGGATCTCTTGCTTCTCCTGGAGTTTCTGAACATCAAAATTGAAACACTTTTTAAATTTTTGAAATTATAGTACAAATACATCATGTTTCCATTTCCTTTTCTCCTTCCAAACCCTTCCATATACCCTATCCTTACCCTCTTTCAAATTCACAGCCTCTTTTTCTCTATTATTAATATATATGCATATATTATTCTAAATATACAAATACAGCCTGCTCAGTCTATATATGTCATTGTATATGTTTTTATGATTGACCATTTGGAATTTGATAACAAATTGTAGTGCTCTTCCCTGGAGAAGACCATTTGTCCCATTCTCAGCATTCCTTGGCTGCTTGTAGTTCTCTGAGTAGGGTTAAGGCCACTTGAGCATTCTTTTATTCATTTAGCATTCCTATGGTTGTCTTTGTTCATATCAAGGCTAGATAGTCATGTTGTGAGAATTTATGAGTGTAGCTTCTGATCTTTCTAGAGACACGATCTCACAGCACACTCTCTGGTCCTGTCCTTTACAGATCTTCTGCAATGATCACTAAAGCCTTATGTTCAGGAGTTGGGTTGTAGATGTATCCACTTTGAAGGACTTGGCTCCACACCCAGAATTTTGTTTAGTTTTGGGTTTTCTGTAATGTTGTCTGTTGCAAAGAGAAGTCTTGTTGATGAGGATGAAGGACTATACTTACCTACAAATTCCTAATTGGTGGGGAGTAGAGATGACTCAGCAGGTAAGGGTTAGTTTTGCTCTTCCAGGTGTCACTAGTTCAGTATCCAGCACCAATGTTGTTGTGCTCTGAACTGGGAATCTAATTTATTCTTCTCTTCTCTGGAGGCATCTAAACTCACAGGTGCATACCTACACATAGGCATGTTATCGTGGTTTGAATGAAAATGGTTCCTATTGGCTCATAGGGACTGGCACTATTAGGAGGCATGGCCTTGTTGGAGTAGGTGTGGCCTTGGAGGAACTGTGTCATTAGGGATGGGCTTTGAAGTTTTAGAATCACGAGCCAGGCCCTGTACCTCTCTTTTTCTGAGACCCCAGCTACCACATTTGTCTGTGTTCCACCATGTTTCCTACCACGACAATAATGAACTACACTTTTGAAACTGTAAACTAGCCCCAATTAAATTTTTTTCTTTATAAGGGTTGCCATGGTCATTGTGTCTTTTCATAGCAGGAGAAACCCTAATGAAGGCAGAAGTTGGTACCGAGGACTGCAGTATTGCGGTAACAGGCGGTACCATGTTTTTGTTTGGAGGAATAGGGAACAAGGAAAAAAAAACTATTAAGCATTTCAGTGGGGCTTAATGGAACATGGGATACAGTGATGTTGAGGACAATTTAAACTGTGGGAGCCTGCCTCAAGTTTCAGAGGAGAAGAATAGTATTATGTGACCTCGAGATGGTTCTTGTGATATTTTGCTGAAAATTATGGCTTTGTGCCCTTGTCCAAAAAAAAAAATCTGCTTGAGGTTAAAGTGAAGAGATGTGGATTAATAGCTTTGGTGGAGATTTCAGACAGCCTAGCACTGACTATGCCGCTTGCTTATTAGTGGCAGTGCTTATGCTTATGCTCAGCAAGCTGAGCAAGGAAAAATACAAAATGTATAGTTGAAGAAGGAAAGGGGCATCATGAACAAGGTTTTTAAAAAAAGCCTGATCTTAAGTGGAATAAAAGAGGTGCTGACCTCATGGCAAGACCCCACCCAACTACGCTTCCAACTTGTGTAAAGGAAATAAAGAAAAGTTTAGGGCCAGGCATGGTGTTGTGTACACTTTTAATTCCAGTACACTGGAGGCAAAGACAGAGGATCTCTGAGTTTGAGAGCCTGGTCTACAGATAGAGTTCTAGGACAGCCCAGGTTTGACAGTGAAGGAAACCATCAAAAACAGAAAGTCGGTGAAAATGTTTTGAATGAGGGGGACCATGTTCCAGCCCCAGAAAAACAGCAAAACTATCCACCGTTGGCCTTCTGGCTCTGGCTTCAGAGTCAAGGATACAAGAAAGGGCTTATAGAATCTCCCTCAATGACTAAGAAAAAAGGTCTGAGGCCAGGCATGTGTCAGGGGTGTCTCTGCTTATAGAGGCCTAGAGAGGTCACTGAGTGAAGCTGTGAAGGTGAAACCTGGTTTGAAGTTTACCCAGCTGGTATTTGGTCTTGTTTTGGTCCAGCATTTCCTAACTATGCTCCTTTTTCCCCCTTTGGAATGGTAATATACATTCTATGCTATTGTACTTGGATGTATGTGACATGCATTTTTATTTTTATTTTACAGGGGTTACAGATAAGAGATTGTCATGGGTCTCTGAAGAGACTTTGAAATTTGGATTTTTAAATAGGTCTGACACTGATAGACTGTGGGATTTTTGAAGTTGGACGGAATGCATCTCTGCATTATGATATAGCTATAAGCCTTTGGTGCTGGGGAGTGGAATGTAGTGGTTTGAAAGAACATGTCCCCCATAGGCCCATAGAAAGGGGCACGATTAGGAGGTCGTGTGTCACTGGGGGTGGGCTTTGAGATGCTCAAACTAGGCCTTGTGTCTCTTTCTGATCCAATGCAGAATGCTCAGCTACCCCTCCAGCACCGTCTTTGTCTGTGTGCCACCATGCTTCCTTCCATGATGACAGTGGACTGAACCTCTGAACTGTAAGCCAGTTCCAGTTAAATGTTTGTCTTTATAAGAGTTGCCGTGTCCATGGAGTCTTTTCACAGCAAGAGAACCCTAACTATGATACGTATATAATTAAAAATAAAATATATCTCTAAAACAATCTCAACTGTGTGCTTATAGCAATATGTAACGTTAGGACAGAGGGTACCTCACAAAGGGATTAGGTATACACATATGTTGATTAGAACATGAGACACATTCACAGGTACTTAGCTGATTGAGGTCCGGTGCAGTCTGAGGCCACTGAGAAAGGGAGACTGGAGCATGAAGGCCAAATCTGGCCTTTGGATAATCAACCAGTCATGAGCTGGTCCCTGTGAGAGGGCAATTCTCCTTCTTTCGGCAGTCATAAGTTGCTGTAGATCTTTGTCTGTGGGTAGGACCCTATGATTTTTTTTACTCCTCTGTGTTAGTGTGCTTATTTATATAGTCATCGTTCAGGTCCTAATACAAAATTGTCAGTCCTAAAGCTGTATACACACAAACAACAAAAGAGGACTTGGTAGGTTGTATTAATATACTATATATATAATTATATATATAAATTAAATATATATATTAAAACATATAAGTATGTATGTATGTGTGTGTAGCAATCAAAATCAAAGAAAAAGAGGCTATCAGCTTGAGAGTAGGGAGGGTAGAGACAGGGTTGGAGGAAGGAGACATGGGAGTGGCGGGAAGGAGGAAAAGGGAAGGAGGACGTAGTATAATTGTATTTTAGCTAAAAATGTATGTTTTTTTAAAAAAAAGTTAAAGGAGTAAAAAAAAAATCTAGCCTTTTTTTTCAAAGGATCAGGCCTGTTCTAATTGCATGGAGTCCCACACAGAGGAAAAATGGACAAGGTGGTCATATTTGGCAAAATAGTTTCTACTGAAATATCTTCTGAGCATGTCTAATTTCAAGATGAAATCTCTAGCTGGTATCACAGTTTTCTCTGTTCCACACCAAAACCACACCTTCTCCCACACAAACTTAACCCCTGCTCCCTGGCAGAACACTGTGTGTGTTCAATTTTCAATTCCGAATCTGACAAATCATCCATGAATTCACTGTCCTGTAGCTTCAGGTCTCTAACCGATCATCAAGCTGTATCAATTGTCCTAGGTATTTCTGAAATAACTTCTCTCCATCACAACTGCCACTACTCTCCTTGGGACACTAAAATGTTGTAGCTGGATCTCAGGAACGGCTCTTACTTGCTGTTCCTAGACCTAGTCGAAAGTGACATTCTTGCAATACAAACATCATCATTCTTTTTGTTTCATCTTCTTCAAAGAAGCAAGAGGGAAATTTTCAACATCCTTAGTCATCAGAGAAATGCAAATCAAAACAACTCTGAGATTTCATTTTACACCTGTAAGAATGGCCAAGATCAAAAACACTGATGACAACTTATGCCAGAGAGGTTCTGGGGTAAAGGGAATATTCCTGCAATGCTGGTGGGAATGCAAGCTGGTACAATCCCTTTGGATGTCAGTGTGGTGATTTCTCAAAAAAATTAGGAAACAACCTTCCGCAAGCCCCAGTAATACCACTTTTGGGTATATATCCAAAGGATGTTCAATCATGCCACAAGGACATGTGCTCAACTATGTTCATACCAGCAGCATTGTTTGTCAGAAACTGGAAACAACCTAAATGCCCTTCAACTGAAGAATGGATAATGAAAATGTGGTACATTTACACAATGGAATACTACACAGCAGAAAAAATAACGACATCTTGAATTTTGCAGGCAAATGGATGGAGCTAAAAAACATCATTTTGAGTGAGGTAACCCAGACCCAGAAAGACAAATATGACATGTACTCACTCATAAGGGAGTTTTAAACATAAAGCAAAGAAAACCAGCCCACAAATCACAATTCCAGAGAATTTAGACAACAATGAGGACCCTAAGAGAGACATACATAGGTTGAATCTACATGGGAAGTAGAAAAAGACAAGATCTCCTGACTAAATTGGGAGCATGGGGACTTTGGGAGAAGATTGAAGTAGAGGGGAAAGGCCATTTGCTGTGGGACAATGGTCTGTACCCTGTCACTTATATTTTAAATAAATGCTGATTGGCCAGTAGCCAGGCAGGAAGTATAAGCGGGGTGGCCAGGCAGGAAGTAGAGGCAGGGCAATGAGAATTCTGCAAAGAGGGAAGCGCAGTCCGCAGTTGTGACCTAGCCATAGAAGAAGCAAGATGTGACTGCCTTGCCGAATGAGGTACCAAGCCACATGGCTAACATAGACAAGAAAAATGGGCTAATATAAGCTGTAAGAATTAAGAAGAAGTCTGAGCTACTAGGCCAATCAGTTTATAACTAATGTAGACCTCTGTGTGATTTCTTTGGGACTTAACAACTGTGGTAACCAGGCAGGACAGAAACCTCAGACAACACTTATATGTGAAAGCTTCTACTGCACATCACCTAATTGTATCCCAAACCTCTTTTTCTAATTTACATGATTACTAGAAATATGTATAATGCTTATCTCCTCTTTTCACCTCCTGTCCAGCTCTCTGCCATTATCATGTTTATCTTTGGAATGGGATGATGCCTCTGACATTAGAACAGTGACATATATTTTGTCATACAACAAAAACACTGTCAACAATTGTTTTCTTCTCATCTAGAAACTAAGGAGAAGTATGATGACCATGTTAGAAGCACTAAAATTGAACTTATATGAAAAATACAATAATTGATCACTAATCATAAATGGAACCACGGATAAGAAGGTGGCTTGCTATAACGCAGATTAAGTTTGTCTTGCAACATATACTTCCAGGGCCACAGAGAAAGAAACTGTGCTCTGAATTTTACTACATGAACATAGGGAGTATTAGAGTACTACTTTATGGGGACAAAAGGGAAAGACAATGAAGACTTGGAAGAGAAAATGTTGGGTAACTGAACAAAAAGGTCCTTCAAGCATTGATAATGCGTTTCACTTTGTACATGCTTTGCATAGGCCAAGCAAAACTATGAAAACCTACACTTTCGTAGTATGCTAGTTTCTAAGTGGTGTCCAAATGTTGCCGAGTGGGACCTTTTTTAGCTGAAAGCATGAGTTTTTTTTTCTTTTTTAATATTTATTTATTTATTATGTATACAATATTCTGTCTGTGTGTATGCCTGCAGTCCAGAAGAGGGCACCAGACCCCATTACAGATGGTTGTAAGCCACCATGTGGTTGTTGGGAATTGAACTCAGGACTTTTGGAAGAGCAGACAATGCTCTTAACTTCTGAGCCATGAGTTTTAAGAAATAGGTGTGATCTTTATGAGGATATTATGGAACCGGTTGCTTTGCCTGGACTGTCCATTTTAGGAAACTTTCAAGGGGTGTAAGTTACTCAGTAGGTAAGCAGTAGGTGTCAGAACAGCGTCCCCCATGCAGATTCTTTGCTTTTGACCACTGTGTACTGTCCAAACTCCTTCTCTCTACTTTTACATTTCAGGCCACTCTCCAGTAATATCTTTTCCCTCCAGGACAATTTTTAATGCTCATTTTATTCATCCTATTTTTACCTACAGAAAATATTCCTGGGAGAAAGTGGGATGCACAACTTGGAATTAATCCTATTGCCTAAACTACCAAGGATGGTCTTGTCTCTATCTTGCAGATCACAAGGCAAGGAATAGCAATGTTCATTTTCAAAAGAGGGAAGTTTATTTTTCTGATTAAAATTCATATGCCTGAGCAACAGCTATCACATAGATTGCCCTGTTTGTTTTTCCCCACCAGGCAAAACTCACTCTAGTGTGTAGAAAGTAAGAATCATATAAAGTAGCTTTTCCCTTTTTGCTCTAAAAGAAATTTGACGAGAGGTTCATGCATGATAATGAAGTGAATGGGGATACAATTCAATAGCTGTAAAATAAAATTTTTTTCTTAGTAAGAGAGTCAATTTTAATTGCATAAGATTGTTTTCCCTTCAGATAGAGGAGTCTTGTTTTACATTTTCAAAACCCATGCTAACTTATAAATTCCATAAGAAACTATATTGCTAAATATATGTCTTTAAGAATATTTGCACACAAAATAAGGAAATAAAAGAATCTTTGTACTGTCACCAATGATATAATGTGAGCAAATCCCAGGAAGAATAGCATCCAGCATTAACTCTTTTAATATTTCAGTAGCAAAGAGGCACTGTCAAGGCATTTGCAAGGTTTCTGTCTTTCAAACTCTTCTTAGAAACTTAGTTTATTAAGAATAATGAGTCAAGATAGAGAAATGCAAGGCATGGAAAGTAAAATACCTTTTCTTGAAGATTAATAGCATAAGTTTGGGAAAGTCTGTAGTTTCAGAGAAAGAGGAGACCACAAAGGCAGGCACCATCAGTTTCAACTACTTTGCAAGGAGTGAAGAGGTGACTTAGCTTTGCTCTTTTCTTTACATTTTCTATTAAAACAGCAACAGATACCTTCTGAATCTGTTGTGGGCCATGAACTATGCTAACAACTTCTCTTGTGCTGTCTCCCCTTTTCAGAAAAACCTGAAAGGATAGAAATTATTGGCCTGTTTGACTCAGGAGGGAATGTTGCCGAGACTGATTAGGCACTGCTGGTGGAAGTTCCTGGATCTTCAAGCCCACAGTATTTTTTCTGTCTTTTGATGCCCGAGTCTACTGTAAGACATTACTTGATAAGATGTGGAGATAAGGTGTACCCAAAGGAAAGTAAGTCAACTCAATGGAAAATAATATATTCTGAATGATAGAGTTAAAAACAAAGAATAATAAGAAATTGAATGCTGGAAATAGACTTGATAGCTTAAAAATATAGGATCCAGCAATGTGCTTGTATCCTTTTTTTGTTTTGTTTTGAATTTTTGCTTGCTTGTTTGTTTTGTTTGCTTGTTTTTCAAGATAGGTTTTCTCTGTGTAGTCCCACCTGTCCTGGATCTCACTATGTAGACCAGGCTGGTCTTGAACTCAGGGATCCACCTGCCTCTGCCTCTGGAATGCTGGAATGAAGGTATATACCGCCACTACCTGCCTTTGTTGTATTCTCTTGAGCAGACAGAAATTCCTGTGGTAGACTAACTTCATATCCCATTCCTTTTGAATCCAATTTATTTCACCAGTGAACACTGTTTTCACAAGTATTCTGTGCCCAGCAAATTCCTCTTGAGACTCAACAGCTCCTCTGAGCAGAGAGTGATAGGTAAACCCCATGACAAGAAAAGAACAATCCTGCAAGACTTTCCTACCTCTTCAAAGCTGCACCTTGTCAAACAATTTCCCAAATTATCTTTCCACTTGCTCTTGATTATAAATAACAAAAGACATTCTCATATTAAATATTTAAATTCCAATAGTTATGAATGAATAGACATGGATTTACAATTTGGCAAAAATATGGTGTTTAGTTTTTTTACAAAATTGCTTCTTTTCCTTTTTAATTTTTATTTTTTTGAGGCAGTGTCTCATGTGTCCCAGGATAACTTCAAACACATGATACAGCCAAAGCTTGCCTTGATGTTGTTCCTCTTCCCATCAGACCCTAACTGATAGAATTGCGGGAATGTGCCAATGTGCATGGCATCACAAAAGGTTTTCTGATGCCTGCTTTGAAATAAAAAAAGATAAACTTTAGATTGGATATTTCTTTTGAAAATATTAAATATCCATAACAAAGATAACTAATTTGGAAAGCATTTCTTTCCAGTATCCCCAGGTAATGGGACAAAGACTAAATGAGCTCATGTCTGGTACCCATTTTCCACGGTAGAATTTTATGAAATGTCTTGGCTGGCATTGCAGACAGGATATGAAGAAACTTGCCAGTGGGAGCTAGTGCTGAGAAAGTTTTAAAATTCTTAACTCTTATCTTTGTGTTCCAAACATGAGATCACCCAATACGTTATTCTTTGCGGCAGCAGACTAGCGGCCAACCTGCCGGTGCTCTCCCTCAGACAAACAACAAAGACTGCCTTGTTTCCTCCATGATTCGCAAGTGCAGCATCACCAGAAGATCTACTGGAGCCTTGGGCTGAGATGCCTAACACTCCAAACCTAAAGGCAGCATCAGACACGTGTGAACAAGCTTCAAAGGCAACTTCCAACTTCACTGTCCTTGTAGGAATACAGCTCAGAAAGCCTCAGGGGACACTGTGACTGCTCTTGAGAAGATCTGGGCCACTCTCTAAATGTGAGTGATGTACCAAGGAGACACTTAAGAAGACAGATGTTTGAGGTTGCAACTGGGCTTGTCTGTGCCCTGTTCAGACCATTCTGGGTAAAACCCATCTTGTTTAATGCAGCCAGTGGGTCATGATGAAAAGTCGTGTGTTGGAGTGACAACGATGTTATTTATTTCCTGCTACCTGTGCACTTTGTAAAACACCAGCAGAGTTTCATAAATAGGATATTTGGAAAGCAAGACTTAGTGGACATGCTGAAACAGCAGGACAGGTCGAGACCGTGGTCACACCAACTAGGCTCTTAACTACCCAGGCTTAAGCTTGTCCTGCCATTTTCTCACCACAATGGAAAGGGGTTCTTAACTGCTTAAAAGTTCAGTGCCCTTGCTGGGATCAGGGGTGATTTGATTTGTAGTTGTCTAGGGACAAATGTGATACCAATAACATACATATTTGGATACCTATGTGTAATTAACATGATAATATAACTTGTATGCATTAGTACTCTAATCTATATTCATGTTCTAAAGCATACAGTACTGAGAACAGTTGTGTGACTTCTCCTAAGGATGCATGGACGAACATCTAGTCACCTAGAAAGGGCACCAAAGAGTGATGAAAGAAATGCTTCTATGCAAGCCACACTGGGTGAACCAGTGAGTGTCTTGGGTTTGTATACAGGAGTCTGTATATACAGGCTTTTTCTTTTTGGGCCACTAAGCACCTCCCAAATCATGACACAGATACTAGTTTTGAATGCTCGGCCTAGGTTAGGCTCATTTCTGGCGAGCTCTTTTAACTTAAATTAACCCGTTTCTCTTTATCAACCTTTTGCCTCCAGGCTTTTTATTTCATGTTGTTTATCTTACTTTCACAGCTTCTCATGTCTGGATGGCTGGTGTCTGCCTGGCTTCTGGCCCGGGCATCTCCCTTGTTTTCTTCTTCTTCCTTCTCTTTTTTCTTCTCTCTCTTTCTTTTATTATTTTCTCTCATTGCCAGCCCTCCCTATCCTTTCTCTGCCTAGCTATTGACCATTCAGCTCTTCATTAGACCAATCAAGTGCCTTAGGCTGGCAAGGTGAAACAAATGCAACACAACGTTGCACAGTTAAACACACATCCTTATGTCGTTAAGCAAATGCAGTATAAACAAAAACAACACACGTTTACATAGTTAAAGTTGGTGTAGGAAGTCCTACTGTATTTCTGTTGCTTTCATTGGTTGAATAAAGAGACTGCCTTGGCCTTTTGATAGGGCAGCCCTTAGGTGGACAGAGTAGACAGAACAGAATTCTGGGAAGAAGGACAGACAGGCAGATGCCATGGTTTTCCTGCCCGAGATGGACACTGGTTAGACTCATGCCAGTAAGCCACAGTCAAGTGGCAATACACATTAATAGAGATGGCTTAAGTTAATATGTTAGCCAAAAAGAGGCTAGAACTAATGGGCCAGGCACTGTTTTAAATGAATACAGTTTCTGTGTAATTATTTCTGGTATAAGCTAGCCAGGCACCTGGAACGCGGCGGGAGCCGGCAACTGGCACCAAAAGCAGGCCCGTGCCTCATTATTACATAAAGTAATA
>PVIU01018599.1:0-38665 GCA_004026605.1 Ondatra zibethicus
GGACTGAATGAGCATATGATCAAACCAGACTCTCTGAATGTGGCTGCGAAAGTTGGCAGATGGAGAACCCATCAACAATGACACCAGGACCTATCTCTTCTGCATGTATTATCTTTTTGAGAACCGAGTCTTTTTGAATGCACTCCTTCCTAGGCCGGGAGGGATGGGGGTGGGCCTTGGACTTCCAACAGGGCAGGGCGCCATGCCCTCTTTCGGGGAGGAAGGGGGAGGGAGGAGGGGTAGGGAGGTAGTGGGAGGGGACCGGGAGAAGAGGAAGAAAGGTAAAAATTTTATTTCTTTAATTATGTTTTTGAATGGAAAAAATAAAACAAAACAATGTAAAAAAAATGGGTGTTGTCTCAGAGTAAAGGGTTGGGAAAAAATAGTCTAATCAAACAGACCTAAGAAACAAGTTGGTGTAGCTATCCTAATATCTAACAAAATAGATTTCAAGCTAAAATCAGTCAAAAGAGACAAAGAAGGACATTTCATATTAGTCACAGGGAAAATCCATCAAGAGGAAATCTCAAAAAACCTATGCCCCAAATACAAGGGTACCCTCATATGTAAAAGGAACAATTCTAAAGTTTAAATCATACATTAAACCCCACACACTAATAGTGGGAGACTTCAACACTCCCCTCTCACCACTGGACAGGTCAGTCAGACAAAAAATGAACAGAGAAATAAGAGAACTAACAGATGTTATGACTCAAATGGACTTAACAGACATCTATAGAATATTCCATCCAAACAGAGAAGAATATACCTTCTTCTCAGCACCTTATGGAACCTTCTAAAAAATTGACCACATACTCGGATAACAAAACAAACCTCAAGAAATAGAAAAAAAAATGGAATAACCCCATGTATCTTATCAGCCATGGCTTAAAACTAGAAGTCAACAGCAATACTAATTCCAGAAATCCAATAAAAACACAAAAATTAAACAAGGCTCACCTGAATCATCAATGGGTCAAGGAAGAAATAAAGAGAGAAATTAAAGATTTCCTAAAATTCAGTGAAAATGACCACACAACATACCCAAATTTATGGGACACAAGGAAAGCAGTGTTAAGAGGAAAGTCAATAGCACGAATTGCCTACATAAAGAAGCTAGAAAAATCCCACACTAGTGAATTAACAGAACATTTGAAAACTTTAGAACAAAAAGAAGCAAACTCACCCAAGAGAACTAGATGGCAGGAAATAATCAAGTTGAGAGCTGAAATCAACAAAATCGAAACAAAGAAAACAATGCAAAGAATCAATGAGACAAAGAGTTGGTTCTTCAAGAAAATCAACAAAATAGACAAACTTTTATCCAAACTAACCAAAAGGCAGAGAGAGAATATCCAAATTAACAAAATCAAAAATGAAAATGAGGACATAACAACAGACATGGAGGAAATACAAAAGATCATCAGGTCATATTTTGAAAACCTGTACTCCACAAAATTGGAAAACTTAAAGAAAGTGGACAACTTTCTGGATAAATATCACTTACCAAAATTAAATAAAGACCAAATAAGCAAACTAAACAGACCTATAACTGCTGAAGAAATAAAAAGTCACAAAAGTCCCAACCAAAAAAAGCCCAGGACCAGATGGTTTCAGCTCAGAATTCTACAAGATTTTCAAAGAAGAACTAATACCAGTACTCCTCAAATTATTCCACATAATAGAAAAAGAAGGAACATTGTCAAACCCTTTTTATGAAGCTAGAATTACCCTGATACCCAAACCACAGAAAGACAATACTAAGAAAGAGAATAACAGACCAATCTCACTTATGAAAATTGATACAAAAATACTCAATAAAATACTGGCAAATCAAATCCAAGAACACATCAGAACCATCATCCACCATAATCAAATCAGCTTCACCCCAGAGATGCTTCAACATATGAAAATCTGTCAATGTAATCCACCATATATTGTTTATAATGTTTGTTTACATTTAAAGGGAATATGCTATAGAGATTTAGCAATCTTGGTTTATTGATACAAATTTTAGGTCAATTGTGTTATATGTACATTTCTGCTCTTGATTATGGTATTATGTTTGTACAGCTTATTTAAAAATGTAATGTATAATTAAGAAATACAGGTTAATAGTCATCTATAATAGTCAAAATGTAGTCATGTTAGTTAGGTTAGTTAGTTATGTTTTCTAGATGTACAGAGATATATTTCAGATAGATAGGTATTTTTCAAATCTTTCAAAAATTAACAGAACATGGCATTTAAAAAAGTTTTAATAACTTAGGGCTTTTCATAACAATAAGACACATCTGCTCATGACAGCACCAAACTACTTCAAGAGGATGATGGGTATCAAAGAGGCTCCTTATGGAATTTGTTAGCCATTTGGGCAAGAAACTGCTCTTGCTTGGACTGCTTGAACTTATGCTGTATGTACTGGATATGCAGGACCCACAGAAAAATGACTGCTGAACTTGCCTAAACGTGAGACCATCCTTTGGGGTTTCTGCTTCATCTAAGAGTCTGCCAGACATTCTGCAGGACACAGAAGAAAGAAACTTATGAACTTTGCCAATACAAGGCATAAGAGATCTTTAAATTTCCTGCTTCATGGAAAAGTCTGCCAGATGCTATGGGCCTGTAGGCTGAAGATGGATGATCTGACATTACAGAAGAACTTTGGGTGAGTGTCCAGGCATAGAGATGTCTCTGTCAATTCTAGAGTTTTGGAAGTTGCTTACAATGCACTTCCTGTTAACTTAGGTAATATTATATCCTGCTGGAGTCTTTGACGAAGTTGAAGAATAGATAGTTATAATTATAGTTTTCCTTAGTTATGATAAAAGGTAATGTAGATAAAAGTATTGTAACTGTGATTTTTGCTCTATACCTGTTTCGTTATATGCACTCTTGCTATGTTAAAGTTAAAACCTTCCTTTTTATTTAGACAGAAAAGGGGAGGTGATGTATGCTGTAAATATGTTTTATTACCATTGGCTAATGAAGAAGCTGCTTTCGGTCAATGGCTTAACAGAGTAAAGTCAGACTGAAAGAGATATATAGAGAGAGAGTAGGCAGAGTCAGTGAGAAGCAATGTACTTGCCCAAGACAGACACCTCCACTGGAACCAGCCAAAAATTTGCCAGTAGGCCACTACCTCATGGTGATACACAGATTAATGGAGATGGATTGGTTTAAAATATAAGAGCTAGCTAGCAATACACTTAAGTGATTTAAATAATATAGCTTCTGTGTGATCTTTTTTCTCATCTGGGCATCTGGGAATTAGCAAACAGACCCTGACAACAAGAAACCAAAACCAAAAATATTAAATGGTTAAAGAAGAAGGTTCCCATTCTGAAGAATTGACTTCAGGTTAGTATCTAAATTAGTATTTGGCTTTAATCCCAGCACTTGGGTGGCAGAGGCAGGTGAATCTCTCAGTTCAAGGCCAGCCAGGTCTACAGAATAAGTTCCAGGATGGTCAGGGCTACACAGAGAAACCCTGGCTCCAAAATAACAATAACGACAAAAAACAAAAACAAATATCAAGCAAGAAAACAAAGAAACAACAACCAAAAGTTTATATTTGATTAGTAGAGAACAAGTCAGCAAAGCTTACAGTAGAGTTCAGGATGTTTTGTCTAGCCATAAAGAATCTCAAAACAAGCAAACAACCACAAAACCCAGCAGCTCAGCTGCCTAGGCTCAGCTATCCTCTTGATCTGACAGATACCTAGTGAGTGCAGGAAGGTCAGTACAATAGTCCCTTTCAACGTAAGTTTGGAAAATAATAGATCTGAATAGATTTAGATAACTACAACTGTGTGCCTCCAGGAAACCTGTTCTAGTACCCTACACTGTGCCACTCTTTCCTAATTGTAATTGCTTTTTAACCTTGCTGAGTATCCTAGACTTTTCCCAGTCATTTTAGTGTCAAGCAAAAATTGATAACTAAATGTGTACCTCTCTCTGTCTCTCTCTCGCTCTCTCTCTCTGTGTGTGTGTGTGTGTATTGCTGTCCCATTTAAGGCATTCAATACTTTTCTTAACTTTTTGAATAAGGTGGTTTTTAATAAAGAAACCCTATATATACATACAAATAGTAAACTTAACAAATCAGTATATTATATAAATTAGTTTCATAAAAACTTGAATCAATATATTGCTGACTATATTTGGACATGAAGGAAGCAGGGAAATTTCAGGGCATGAGGGGAGGGTGTTATACAATCTGATTTGAATCTCTGCATCTTAGTGCTCTCAGAGGTCTGAAACTAATCCCCCAGGGACATAGAAAGATGACTGCTTTAGATTGTCTGCTTTGATACCTTGATCTTTTCAAAATCTAGTCCTTATGTTATTGGGGGAAAAGGAGAAAAGGAACACAGAAAAAGTGTCTTTTATATGTTGAAGTATATGTGTGTTTTATATAATCTCATATTTAATAGGTTGTGTTATATTTTCCCCAAAGCAGTGTTTATTCATTTTTTTGCTTCCTTCAACCTATACTTATCAGCACCAGATGTTAATCATCTATCTATTGCTATGCTTGACATGCATAGTACTGCCCTAAACTTATATCATCAGTCTCTTTGACCTTTGACTCTTTCCATGTCCCTAGTTTTATACAAGTTTGTTGTAAACAGACTTATTATATCTCAGTTTCATTTCCTATTATAGTGCCCAACTTGGGCAGGACCTGAAATATGACATCTGTTCTCAACATTCTCAAAGGCATGAAAACTAAAGTTTTAGATACACTCAAGGCAAAGGTTGCCTTCTGGTTTGGTTCTTTCCCTCCCTTTATGTCTTCATTTGACCCACAGTTGTTTTAAAGTAACAGTTCACGGCATCAGTATATCAAAACAAATTTTAATTTACTATTCATTTTTAGCAAGAAATTCAATCAGGGCATTTAGTCCAGAATATTCCCAGAAGCCGTTATAATCTATATTCTAATTTTTAGATGCTTAACATTTTCACATAAGAAACTCCTTGGGATAGAATTTAGTTCACAGTTGACCCTGTAAGTGCTGATCTCTCTTAACAGCATTGCAGCATAGTAAAGGAGCTGACAGTAGAAAAAAAAACAGATCATTTGTTCAAGATTTAAGTCAAATGATTTCCTAATATTTATAGGGATGAATGCTTAGAAATTCTGAGAACTGAGAACTTAATTACAATACAGAAAAAATTCTATTTATCACTTACTGCAAATTTTAGCTCCAGGCCATGAGTTTCAGATCTTTTACTAATTTATTCTCCTATCTACAAATGTTTCAATTATCTCTCCATCTTTTCAGATTGATAAGCTTGTTTTCTACTTTCAGTACAAGACTAGGCAATTCTGATCTTTAGATATCAACCACATAATTTCCTGTATCTTACTCTTGAATTATACCATTTTTAAAATTCAATAATATTTCAGATGCATTCTATGTATGAAGTTTCCATAACAACACTATATAAGATATTCCTCTAATTGTTCCAAAAAATAACCCAGTTTATACTGTAAACTCATCATATATATTTCAGAAAAGAAATAAAGAACATTATTTCTCAGTTTTTAATAAAAAAATGTATTTACCTAGAAGCATTCAGAATGTCAACAAAACAGCTGCATTTTTTTAAATTACAGAGTGATATTCAGTTAACAGAACAACCATTATCTTTGTATAAACTGCATCAGAAATGAAAAGAAAACTGCCATCCCCATATATAACTAATTTGTGATCTTCACCACTAAGAACCTGCTTTAAATTTTTGTGCCAATTTACAACCCCCAGACTGTACCAGGCAAGGTTAGTGGCTATTGAAAATACCACCAGGACAGGGCTAAAGTCACATTCGGTAGTGTGTTAACTATGCAAAAAAGAAAAATAAATAAAAAGACCCTCTTTAGTTTAAAAACAAATCTTACACAGCCTTACATTTAAATATTTTCTGAGTGAGTTGTGTACAGGGCGGTTACATGCTTTATAGACAAGAAAAAACTGCACTAGAAGCAACATATTCATCATCATCATCTTAATTTTCGTCTTCCTCTTCCTTCTTTTTCCTGCTCTTTTCAGCTTTGATCCTCCCCCTTTACACTGCATCAGATATTCCTTTAGCTCTGTAAGCAGCAATATCCGTTTCGTATTTTTTCTTCAGCTTGGCAGCCTTCTTCTCACAGGGCTGCTTGTCATCTGCAGCAGTGTTGTTCCACATCTCTCCCAGTTTCTTTACAACATCACCAATGGATAAGCCAGTGTGTTCTCCTTTGATTTGGTGGCAGTAATCAGGACAAGAAGACTGAAGGAGGCCTCTTGGGTGCACTGGGATCATTGAACTTCTTTTTGGTCTCCCCTTTGGAGGGGGAGGAATGTAGGTTTTCATGTCTCTTTCATAACGAGCCTTGTCAGCCTTTGTCGTGTCTTCTGATTTCCCCTTTTCTTTAGCAGACATGGTCTTCTATATTTCTGAGCACTTCTTCAAAAACTCTTGAGAAGTTGACAGAAGCATCCAGGTGCTTCTACTTGTGTTCCCCCAGCAAGTTTCCATAAAGAATGCATATGAGGACATTTTGCCTCTCAGCTCCTTGGGATCGCCTTTGCCTATGTTTAGTTGATTTACCTCCACGAGGCTCGCAGACACTTGGTGCCAGTCCGGCTCTCGCTTGCCCTGGTGGTGTCTCTATGGAACTCAATGTACTGCAATGGCTGTGAGAGCAGGAGCCAGACACAGCATCCTCACTCTCTCTGCTCTATAACATCTATTTCTCAGTTTTAGAACTGTATTCCCCTTTAAAGCCCATTTTTTAGGATATTGAATTTGGAATGTTTAATCTATCACTAATGTTTTGAATTGAACTTGGGGGAAAATGCTCTTTTATGATTCAAAAATCAAGAACAGTTGGGATAAGGCTAGGAAATTTTTCTGGCTAGAGGTCAATCTGTAGCATGATTAATAAAAACCTAGAGACAGAAATTGGGGGGGGGTTCAACCTGAAGGTTAGAAAAGCAAAACAGCCAGTCACCGGCTCTTACCTCTGCCTCAGTCTGAAATGGTGATCCTGCCTTCAGAAATCTCAGGATGAGACTGTGAATGAGTTGTCTCTTCCTGTTTTATATTCCCCTCTAGTGCTGGGATTAAAGGCGTGCACCACTAATCACCCAGTTTCTATGGCAAACTAGTGTGACTATTGGGATTAAAGGTATGTGTCACCACTGCCTGGTCTGTAAGGCTGATCAGTGTGGCTGTTTTACTCTCTGAACTTCATGAAAACTTTATTTATTAAAAAATAAATGAAATATCACTGCAGCATCCCTTAAAGGAAAACATGTTTTTATATCTTCTAACCTTTGTCCTATGATTTGTTTTCATGGCCGAAGCTGGACTCATTGTTCTGGTCACTCCTAGACTACCTAGGCCCCTCCTAGAGTAGGTAAAGTTTCACTGAAGATATGATACTAATTCAACACCCAAACTTGGATTCCTAAGTTCATCAATTTAAATAATCAGTTTGGAGCAACTTGCTTAGCTACACAGGTTAGAAGTGGCAGAGGTAGAATTTGACCTCTGGGAACTGGCCTCTGGAACCTAGCTTCTACTTTAATCTTGGGCTGCCTCTTGTGTCACCAAGAATACAACTGCACACAGTCAACTGAATACCACTAGCATACTCACCACCACGAAAAAAAAATGCAGATTTTGAGCCAAGTGGTAGTGGCATACACCTTTAATCCCAGCATTTGGGAGACAGAAGAAGTAGATCTCTTTGAGTTTGAAGACGGCCTGGTCTACGGTGTGAATTCCAAGATAGTCAGGACTACATAGAGAAACGCTATCTCAAAAAAAAAAACCAACCAACAAACAAATAAATAAATAATGCAGCTTTTGTTTGATAGACTATCTCAATTTGAGAGAGGCATTATCTCTCTGCATAGCACAACTCCATATAAATATTTTAGATGTGTAAATGTATATATTTTAAGAAGCTTCTTTCCTGGCTATTGTGAATAGACCATCAGCAAACACAGATGAGCAGGTATCTCTGTAGCAGAATACAGAGTATGAATAAGGACTCCCCTTTCCCCACACCAACATCAGCATTTGTTGTTATTTGTTTTCTTGATCTGGGCCTCCTGTGGGAACTCCTTCAGCCAATTGCCTTTAAGATACTGGTCCATTTTTGCAGTACATTTATAGTACATGAGACCACAGATGTAAAAGTGTACGCAGGCCCCTTGGCTGCTGGATGTGGTTCCAGTTCCCAGAGCACACAAAGGACTGTGGATAACTACTCTTTCTGTGAGTTTACCCCCTAATGAATAAACCTTTATTATACTACATTCTGGGCTAGTGTGGAACTATTTAATACTGCAACAGTTTGGTGCCCACATTGCCAGAGTCCACGCCATTACTGGGCCCTGACCAGAAGGTAATAAGCCTTCTCCCACCCCACACAGTTCATGACTTAGCCAAGACATTTCTAATATAAGACTTAGACTCCTTAGGATAGGATAACTATTGATATCTTCCTTGATATTGTTCATGCTGGTTGTAATTCTAATTTTTATATTTGATATTTGTTCTTATTGTATATAGTTTTGTATTAGGCTTAAAATTCTTTTATTTAGACAAAAAGGGGAGGTGCTGTGGTAACTCCTTCAGTCAATATCCATTGAGATACTGGCCCACTTAGGGTGTGGTCTCATGTACTATGAATGCAGACATAAAAGTGTGCATGTAAAAAAAAAATCCTTGGCTGCTGGATTCAGTTCCAGTTCCCAGAGCACACAGAGTACTGTGGATCACTGCTCTTTCTGAGTTTACTCCCTAATAAATAAACTTTTATTATACTCCATTCTGAGCTAGTGTGGAATTATTTAATCACAACATAGGCCATTCTGACTAGGATAAGGTTCCAGGTTATCTCCCTCTGAGTTGATAGTCATTGGTGTCCCAAAGAACCCAAAGACAATAAAACTATTGTCATCATTTTTGGTCATCCTCTAGAACTTGATGGTAAGACCCTATTACTGAATACATCATACCCTTGAGTCATAGGACACAGAGAAAAACTGGTACTCTCCTGGAAGTGTCATACCTACTGAATATCCTTCATAGTGTTGGAAGGTGCCAAACACACTACTGGAGAAGTAAGGCAATCATCAGTGTTACTAGCTATGGACCCTTTGAGTTACAATAAAAGTTGGCTTGGTAAGATATGCCCACTGTTACAATAGTGGCAATAATGTTTTGAGATTAAACAACTACTTTGATTGTATTTAAGGCTAGCTCCACAAGATGGACCTTATATCTGTTAATTGGCACAAAAACTTGACTGTGCACGTCACAGTTTCTAGGGGAGAACCTACTACTGTTCATTCTGCTAGATGAGAATAGTAGAAATTGTCCCTTGTAGATTAGTGTAGTTTTCAACTATAGCAATAAAGCTTTTTTTTTGCAGTAGATGGTAATTAATATAGAGATTCACAACTGATAAAAGTACAATGAATAAGAGACTGTAGAGTGCTCAGCCCTAAGTGGGACATCTATAATTGTACACCTTTCTTCTCAGGCTCAACAATCATAAGAACAGGTGAAATGGATAAGAACCAGAAGCAGTGGAAGATTGCTGAGAAACAATATTACTCAGATATGGCAGGGCCATTGTAGACATGGACTCACAGGAGCTGTGATTATATTTAAAAGGCCTGCACAAGGCCTACACAAAAATCAGTCCTGCCAAAATTCCACCATGTATGAGGGATGGGTTCACAAAGTCCCTGCCCTGGCTGAACAGCTATTGGTAATTTATGATTGTTGCAGGAAAGAGTCAGTTTTCTTAGGATGTGGTCTCTGAGAGGCTTCCCATTCTCTGACAGATAGCTTTATACTCATGGATATATTGGCAGCATTTCATTGCCTCGGTGTTTTAGGAGTAAATACATTATTATTATTATTATTATTAATTATTATTATTATTATTATTACTTTGGTATTTTTCAAGACAGGGTTTCTTTGTGTAGCTTTGAAGAGTGTCCTGAAACTTGCTTTGTAGATCAGGCTATCTTCAAACACACAGAGATCTGTCTGCCTTTGCCTCCCAAGTGCTGGAATTAAAGGTGTGCACTATCACTGCCCAACCTCATGATTATTTTCATTATGGAATTAGGAGTTCTTCATATATTTTAGATATAATTTTACTATGAAGCATGTAATTGTCAAACATGTTTCTCATTCTATAGGTTGTTTATTCATGGCTTAATGTCGTTCTTCAAAGTAAAATCTATTTTGATATTTAACTTCATCCTTATTTGTTGGGGTGGCTGCTCATTTGTTTCTCTTTCACTCAGACCCAAATAAACACACAGAAACTATATTATTTGCAATACTGTTTGGCCAATAGCTTAAGAGTCTTTCTAGCTAGCTCTTATATCTTAAATTAACTCATTTCTATTAATCTATATGTCACCATGTGACTGTGGCTTATGGGGCAAAGTTCCAGTGTCTGTCTCCTCTGGCAGCTACACAGCTTCCCCTGACTCTGCCTATTTTCTCCCAGCATTCAGTTTAGTTTTCCCATCTAGCTCTATTATGCCCTATCACAGGCCAAAGTAGATTCTTTATTTATTAACCAATAAAAGCAATACATATACAGAAGGACCTCCCACATCACCTATTTCTCTTACAAAGTTGTTAGCAGCTGAATAGTTTCCTCTCAATTTTTCCTTACTGCTACAGTCATAATTCTCATTTTCTCAGAATGTGATCTTACTGCAAAATAGATTTGGTGAAGATTAAAATTATTTAATTTAAGGCCAGAGTCGAGTAAGATTGGTCCTCTAGACTAATGTGACTGGAATCCTTCTAAGAAGGGGAAAATGTGAACACATGTGCATTCAGGTAGAATGCCACATGAATACAGGTATTGTGGAATATTACTTTAACTAGGCAAAAATGTATTACATTTGTTTATGCTGCACTTACTTAACTATATGATATGTTGCTGTGCCTGCCTAAGGCACCTGATTAGTCTAATAAAAAGCTAAATGGCCACATTTTCTTTATCCATTCTTTGATTGAGGGGCATCTAGGTTATGGATATTACAAATAATGCAGCTATGAATATAGTTGAACAAATGTCCTTGTAGTATGATTGAGCATCTTTTGGGTATATGGTCAAGAGTTGTGATATTGCTGGGTCCTGAGGTAGGTTGATTCCCAATTTTCTGAGAAACTGCCATACTGATTTCCAGAGTGGTTGCATAAGTTTGCATTCCCACCAGCAATGGAGGAGTGTTCCCCTTACTCCACATCCTCTCCAGCATAAGCTATCATTGGTGTTTTTGATCTTCGCCACTCTAACTGCTATAAGATGGTATCTCAGAGTTGTTTTGATTTGCATTTTCCTGATGGCTAAGGATGTTGAACATTTCCTAAGTGTCATTTAGCCATTTGAGAGTCTTCTGTTGAGGATTCTCTGTTTAGTTCTGCACCCCATTTTTTAAATGGGTTATTTGGAATTTTGATGTCTAATTTCTTGAGTTCTTTATATATTTTGAAGATCAGCCCTCTGTCTGATGTGGGGTTGGTGAAGATCTTTTCCCATTCAGTAGGCTGTCTTTTTGACTTATTGACTGTGTCCTTTGCTTTACAGAAGCTTCTCAGTTTCAGGAGATCCCATTTATTTATTGTTGCTCTCAGTGTCTGTGCTACTAGGATATTTAGGAAGTGGTCTCCTGTGCCCATGCATTGCAGGCTACTTCCCACTTTCTCTTCTATCAGGTTCAGTGTGGTTGGATTTATATTGAGGTCTTTAATCCATTTGGACTTGAGTTTTGTGCATGGAGATAGATATGGATCTATTTTCATTCTTCTATGTGTTGACATCCAGTTACGTCAGCACCATTTTTTGAAGATGCTTTCTTTTTTTTTACATTGTATTCTTTTAGCTTCTTTGTCAAAAATCAGGTGTTCATAGGTGTGTGGATTATCATTCAGATCTTCGATTCGATTCAATTGATTGACCTGTATGTTTTTATGCCAATACCAAGCTATTTTCATTACTGTAGCTCTATACTAGAGCTTGATGTTAGGGATGTTGATGCCTCCTTTATTGTCCATTTACAAACCAGCGAGTACTACTCAGCCATAAAAAACAATGACATCTTGAAATTTGCATGTAAATGGATGAAACTAGAGAAAACCATCCTGAGTGAGGTAACCCAGACACAGAAAGATGAACATGGTATATGCTCACTCATAAGTGGATACTAACTGTAAAGCAAAGGATATTGAGCCTATAGTTCATGATCCTAAAAAAGCTAAGTAACAAGAAGAACCCTAAGGAAAGCATACATAGATTCACCTGGAAAGAGGAAATTGACAATATCACCTGACAAAATTGGGAACATGGGGGTGGGGGGAGAAGAGAGGGTGGAAGGGGAGAAGGAGAAGGGAGAAGAAAACTTGAAGGAACAGGATAGTTGATATGGAGGAAGGACAGATATGCGAGCAAGGAAAGAGATATTTTGATTGAAGGAGCAATTATGGGGCTAGCAAGAAACCTGGCACTAGAGAAATTCCCAGGAATCTACAAGGATGGCCCCAGCTAAGACCCTAAGCAATAGAGGAGAAGGGACCTGATCTTGACTTGTCCTGTAGTCAGACTGATGAATATCTTAAATATCACCATAGAACCTTCATCCAGCAACTGATGGAAACAGAGGCAAGAGACCCACATTGGAGCACTGGACTGAGATCCCAAGGTCCAGTTGAAGAGTGGGAGGAATGAGAATATGAGCAAAGAGGTCAAGGCCATAAAAGGGACACCCACTAAAATAGTTTACCTTAGCTAATGGGAGCTCACCAACTCCAGCTGGACAGGGAAGGAACCAGCATAGGCCCAAACTAGTCCCTTTGAATGTGGGTGACAGTTGTATGGCCAGACAGACTGCAGGGCCACTGGCAATGGCACCAGGATTTATCCCAACTGCTTGTACTGGCTTTGAGGGCACTTATTTTCTTTGGATAAATACCTTGATCAGCCTAGATGTAGTAGAAAGGGCCTTGAACCTTTCCCAAAGCAATGTGCCTTACCCTCTCTGAGGAATGGATAGGTAATGTGGGGGGATAGGTGGAGGGAATTGGAGGAGGGGAGGGAGTGGGAACTGGGATTGGTATGTAAAATGAAAAAGATAGCTTGTTTTCTCTTTTAAAAAAATAAAAGAAATGTTTTAAAAAAGCTGAATAGCCAATAACTAAGCAAAGGAGGGATACATGGGCCTGGAAGGCAGAGAGAATATGTAGGAGTAGGGGTCTAGGCTGGAGAGGAGATAGGAGCAAAAGATGAGAAAGAAAGATAGGGGGCTGCCCAAGGGCCAACCATCCAGGCAGTCACCAGTCAGTCAGATAAGGAGGAAACAGAAGTAGGACATACAGAAGGAAAGAAAGGTAAAAAGCCCCAAGGCAAAATGTAGATGAAGAGAAACCGGTCAAAATAACTTATAAGAGCTACCAGGACAAGCCTAAGTGAAGGCTGAGCATTCATAACTAATAATAATCTTTGTGCCATGATTTGGGGGCTGGCAGTCCCAGAAAGGCTGTTACACACAGGGGTTATCCTATCACAAGTTAAGAAACTGCCAGGACCTAGAAGACAGTTCTGAAACTCATCTTTCTCTAGTGTCTTCCAAGAGCACCTGTGTTGATGGAGGCAGTTTGTTCCCAGACACCCAGACTCCCTAAATAATCACTCAGAAACTATATTATTTGCAATACTGCTTAGCCAATCGCTTAAGTGTCTTTTTAGGTAGCCCATATTTTAAATTAACCCATTTTTATTCATCTGTGTATTGCCACGTGGCTGTGGCTTACCAGCAAGGTTCTGCCTGGTGTTTGTCTCTGGCGAGGCTACATGTCTTCTCCTGACTCTGCCTTTTTTCTCCCAGCATTCAGTTTAGTTCCCCCAGCCCCATTCTGCCAAGCCATTGGCCAAAAGCAGCTTCTTTATTTATTAACTAATAAAAGCAACACACATACAGAAGGACTTCCCACACCACATCTGTTCTTTACACTACCTAGAACTTAGACTTATATCCTCTAGGAGTATGCTACAACAAATTCCACAAAGTCATACAGATTTCAGTGGTCTTCACCACAGTCCTAGCAAACTAATACTGATGCTTCTTTAGATTTACTTTTCATCTTTAGTAGTTACATTATATAAAAATTCAAGGTCTAGTCATATATGTCTTAGTTTGTAACTTAGTTATATTTCTTATTTATATTATCTTATATGCAAATTTATATTGCATTTGAGGCACTCTATCTTATTTTTTTCTGTATAAGTATCATAGGACATAAAATTATCAAAATAACACTAAAATATTTCTACCTTTAGTGGACATAAATTTTAAGTTTGTAGTCAAATAACCTTACTGTTCTTTTACATGAAACAAAGGCAAGCTCTAACCTCAGCCCTTCAATACTATTGTCTAAGAAACCTCTTCATTTCTAGTGGTTTCTTTAGAAATGCACAAAATACAGATTTAGCAAATGAGACATAAGAATTCTGAGGGCTTTCTGAGGAAAGTTTTTTATTTTCAAAAAGGAGACATGAAAGTCTCTTCTTCTATCTGCCCTCTTGCAATTTCTGCCATTTGGACCACATGACAGCTAGACTTTCAGAAAAATCAATCACTCTGAGGTAAGGGCAGAAGTGACAGCTGGGTTCCTGTTGAAGCTGAGGATCAACAAGTCCCTGGAATCCTCCGTGTAATGACAGATTTTCTTACTAAATGAAAAAAAGGAAATAAAAAGGAAAGGACATGATTGCTCTTAGGTATGGTGGAGGAGAAAGTGTATTGTAGATAAAAGGGAAAGTATAAATAGAGGGAGGGACAGGGACATCTGGGAGAGTACAGACTGGACATGACCAGAATGAGTTGGGCCATGTGGAGAGGAGAGAGGGAAACCAGGTGTGGTAGCCATGAGACAGGGGCAAGCAACCAAATGTCTGGATTATATAGGGAAGAATATATATATCTGGGGGAAGGGCAGTCCAACCCCTGAGCTGTAAAATTCTGGGTAGGAGTCTGGGTATGTTAGCCATACCCTCTGTATCAGAGAGAGACTAAGGGATGCTGGGAGAACCTGGCAACCAGGTCTGCTTTGATATGTTAAATGGGCACCTCATCTGTTTGTCCCTGGTTTGAAATTTAGTACTTATCTTTTAAACTATTTTGGTTCAGGGACTTTGGATTTTGTTGTCCAAAGCAGTTGAACTACTAGGTAGTTATTTCTTCCCAATAAACCCTTTTTAAAATTGGATGAATCTTCTTGCTGATATCAGAGCTTTACATGAGTTATTTGGATTATCCTGCTTTTATAAATATTTAAAAATTTTATATGACTTTAATCATCACCTGTCAATATGGATAATCTCACAACAGCCATTCTTTTTTTTGTTAGGAAGCAGCATCTTTCATGTATTTCAATATTGTGAAACAAATAACACTTTCAAATCTGTATAAATTTGACAGGGAATATAAATTAAATATCATTTATGGATATGCACTCTTAAGAATGACAGTCACTGACACTAACTCCCTTGTATATGTAGGCAAGATCTAGCAATTTCCAGTGTACTAGTTTAGAACACAGACTGTTCCAATTTCAGAATCTACCTACTCTCATCTCATAATCTCTCACATACTTAATATGAGGTGTGGATTTGCTGATCCATAGTAAATAAGGCACTCTATTTTAATTTTTAAAGATTAGCATATCTATCAAAATCTAGGTTGTTGATCTTCTTTATTTTAAATTGGAATAGTTTATTTAAATGGAAAAATTCTAATTTCAGCTGAAAAATTAAAATGTCATGGGTTTTAGTTTCACATGGCATGCACGTGAAGGTGTGAGGGAAGCTTCCTGGTATTGGTTTTCTCTTTCTAGTATGTAGGTTCCAGAGCTTGGTGGCAAAGACCTTTCTTTACCTGCTAAACCATCTTGCAGACCCATAACTTTAAAACAGTGTATCTATGGCAGTGGTTCTCAACTTTCCTAATGTTGTGAACTTTTAATACAGTGCCTTAGGTTGTAGTGACTCCCAACCACAAAAATTATTTTTATTGCTACTTCATTGTTGGAGGGAGGCTACTTGTTGGTTCCCAGCTGCTCAGCCCTGAAATAATCACACAGAAACTGTATTAATTAAACCACTGCTTGGCCCATTAGCTCTAGCTTCTTATTTGCTAACTCTTACATCTTAATTTAACCCATTTCTAGTAGTCTGTGTATCACCATGTGGCTGTGGCTTACTGGGAAAGTTCCGGCCTCTGTCTCTGGTAGGGATACCTGGCTTCTCTCTGACTCTGCCTCCTTTCTTCCCGCATTCAGTTTAGTTTTCCCTGCCTACCTCTATTCCCTGTGCAGGCCTAAGACAGTTTCTTTATTAACCAATGGCATTCACAGCATACAGAGGGGAATCCCACATCACTTCATGACTGTAATTTTGCTACTGTTACGAATTTGCTACTGTTAAGAATTTGGAGATTGCCAAAGGAGTCATGACCAAGGGTTTAGGTTAGCATTATGGAGTATAGTGTGATGATTTCATACATGTATACAGTGTGTAATGATCAAACAGAGTAGTATTTCATCTCCTTAAATTTAAAACCTACATAAAAGCTATACATATTTCAGATTCAGTATAATATTTCTATATATATATATATATATATATATATATATATATATATGTACAGACAAAATTAGGGTCATTAATGTTCACTGTGTTTGGATCCTTTATGTGCTCCTCCTTATTCATGACTACTGTAAGAAGTTATTGTGAGTTAGAGTCACCCTGCTCTGTTGTAGAATTTATTGCTTCTATACTAGAGTTCCAATCTCTGTGTTTCTACTTTTTACCATCCTGGGCTCTAATAACCACTACTATTCTTCAGGGTGACAATGTTTTAGCATACACATATGTAAGAATATATACCAGGTGCTGGTTGCGCACAGCTTTAACCACAGCATTTGGGAGGCAGAGACAGGCAGAACTCTGAGTTTGAAGCCAGCCTGGTCTACAGAGTGAGTTTCTGAATAGCCAGGGCTCCTCAGAGAAACCCTGTCTTGAAAAACCAAAATCAGTCATGATAATAACATTAATAATAAAATAAAGAAAAGAAAATACACAGCTTTTGTCATTCTATTTCTAACTTGAATTATCATAATATTTTTATCTATCTTATAGTCAAAATTTTCTTTGGGCTGCCAACTCCCAAATAAAGACATGGAGACTTATTATTAATTATGAATGATTGCCCTTAGCTTAGGCCACTAGCTCTTTTAACTTATTTTAACCTGTTTCTATTCATCTACATTTTGCCTTGGGGCTTTTTACCTTTCTTTTATTCTGTATGTCCTACTTTCCTGCTTCTTCCCTGGCTGTCTATCTGGTCCCTGGAGTTTCCTTAGCATCTCTTTTCTATCTTCCCCTGAGCATAAATTCCTCCTTTTACTTACTCTTCCTTTGCAGAAGTCCTGCCTATACCACTTCCCTCACTATTGGCCATTCAGTTTTTTATTATACCAATTAGGTGCCTTAGGCAGGCAAAGTAAAACAGCAATACATCTTTACATAATTAAACAAATGCAACACATCTTTACATAGTTAAATATTCTACAACATCATTTTGCTATAGATAGTAGGACATTTCTTTTATTTCTGAGTTATATTCATTGTGTGTGTGTATATATACATGTGTATACATATATACATGCATCCAACTATTGTTGGGTATCTAGTTTGATTTCTTAGCAAAAAAGCAAGGCTGTTAAGATAGCACTTTGAAAAGCAGATAATTTCGTTTGGATACACATCTAGAAACAATACAGTCAGATTCTAGCACAGAGTATCCTGGGGATGCTCTCTGCTATTTTCCATAACAGCGTAATAATTTATGCTCTCATTTTTTGTTTCTTTATAAATAAACAAATGATAGTTGTCCAGGTTGCTAATATTTTCATTTCAAGTTATTAATATTTTTTCTGTGTTATAATTTAAATGTTAAATAATATACAGCAATGATTCTGAAAATGGTAAGATTAATGTATATTAGATAATATCGCCCTGTCTCCTCTGATAATAAATAGTAACTTTGTAATGACCTTAACTGTTAGAACATTAAAATAAAGAGGAGAATCTGTGTGGAAGAAAGAAGGCATTAAAGAGAGAAATATAATAGGTTGTAAGAGCAAAAACTCTGCAATCATTTTCTCTCAAAAAACAGTATTTGACAGAGAGAGAAAAAAAAACTATAAGGCTAGGCAGGATTCTGAAATATGTTGGTTTTATTTACTATTTGCCTTCAAAACAAAGTCCTAAGGCTAAATGGTCCTCCGGTATCTTTGTATCTTTGCTTGTATTCCTGAATAGTAGAGATTGTTATTTTTCCAGATCCTTCATTATTCTTTTTTAAAAATAAGGTGTGTGTGGGGGGAAGGCCGGTCCCACGAGGGGCAGCTGTGGGTCACCCAAGGTCTTCACAGGGCTGAGGCAGGTGGGAGGCCATGGTGGGTGAGAGACAGACAGTCTCAGGGGAGGGTTGGGAGTGGGCGGGGCTTGTCTCTTAGAGGGACAGAGTATCCAGGTGACAGGCCAGCAGATCATAACAGAGCTGATGTGCAAGAGGTTAGTAAAGAAATAGCTTTCTTTTCAAAGACGTCTCTTGGTTCCCTCAAATTTATGAATGCAAATTGTGAAACACTGTACCACAAAGTCTTCAGAGCTGGAAAAAAATATAACAAAACCTAAGATAATGTGATTCACACTTAAAAGCATGATAGATTGTAGCTTACAGGTGAGGTGAAGTGATTTAATAAGCTGTGGAGTTTTAACAATCTCTGCTACTGAGTGCTCTGGCAACAAAAATAACACCAAAGGAACATAAAACGACCTAATAAAGGAGGAGTTTCTTATTTAAGCAATAGCAATGTGAACCAGGCTCATTTCAACAAAAGTTCCTATAGCTCACTTTCTATTTTTGGTCTGAATTGCTCTGAGATGTCGACCGGCCTAAGGGCTCAGCCTATCTTTCACAAGGAAGCAGCGCTGAGACATGATGTGATCAACACTTTCTCTGTATTGACCACAAACAAGCCCATTGGAGACGTTCAATATAAAGACATTCACTGGAAAGGTTTTAATACAGGCAGTAAATTAGAACTCTAAACATTATAGTGTAGTTATTTAAAATATTTAGGAATTAGGACACATAGCCCTAAAAAAACGAAGGCAAAGGATTGCCCCACAGAATTTGCATTCTTAAGAGGAAGGCTGATAAACAATTAGCTTTTTGACAGCTATGAGTACTCTGAAGAAAACTGCAGGAGAAATCTTTATAGTCTACTGTGTTTGTTGCTATTTTAGGTGTGGCCAGAGGAGTCTCAGCAGGGGTGACATTTGAGCTAAGAAAATGACAGGAAGAAGTAAGCAAACAAAACACCAAGCTGTGGAACAGTTTTGCAAGGAATGGCTAACAATGCTGAATGAACCTGGCAACTTCTAGGAACCTCATGAAGGCCTCAGGGGTCAGCAAAGGACGGGCGTGTTGATGACGCTCCAGAGTTAGGTAAGGAGTTTAGGGGTTACTCCAAGTATAGTTGGTATTCATAGGACGTTGTAAATCTGGACAGGGGAGTAGGGGATATTGACGGCTTAAAAATATTGCACTTCGTTTTTACTTCTTTGAACGTAATTCAAATTTCCTTACCGGTCGAACAACATCTCTGCCTCCCCTTTTTTTGCCCCGGATATTTGTGCAAGTTCAGGTTTGTTTGCACCAGACGCCGGGGTTGACAGCCAGGCAGGAGTGTGTGACAGTTGGCTGGCGTCGGGAGGCTTAGGCCAAGCCAAGTCGCCCCAGGGGCCGAGGCAGTGCGCGGGGTGGGGGAAAGGGGAGAGGAGCTTTGCTGCTGGGAGGGAGGGATAGAGGCCTGGTCACCAAGTGCTGGCGCCCCGCAGTCGGAGAGGGAAGAGCAAACACCCTTGAGCGCCTTCTCGGGCCGGGCCGCACAGTGTCTAGGGGTCTCCTCGGGGCTGCCCCGATTTGGCACCGGAAACAATGGTGACTCTGGGCCCGAGGCAATGGCGCGAGTCCTGGGGGAAGGGGAAATTTAGCTTCCTCTGGTCTAGCTCTGCGGGGCCGGGCCGCGGGTCCTGATGGTTGTGAGCAAGGGTATCGCAGGTGTCGAGTTTAGACTGGACTAGGCTCGGCGGGCCTCTGCCCACAACCACTTCGCGCACAGTCCGTTCTCCTGCGTCCCGCGCCGGGTTTTGTGATCTGCTCTCATCTCTAGGCCCGGCCCTGAGCAAAAAGCTTAGAACTGGCCAGGGATCCTCCTTCCCTGCGGTCGGGGGTTTTGTAGCAGTAGCAGCAGCCAGGCGTTCAGTTTCTGGAAGGAAGTCCTGCGGACAAGCGCCGCAAGGCTCGCTCCGGCGGTTAGGAAGAGCCCTGTCCCGGGGTCTAGCCTCCGGCAGAGACCGACGCTCCCCCGCCCTGCCCAGCTTTCAGGTTGCGAATTTAGCGACAGCCCCTCTGCTATCCATCCCATCCGTCATCACTGGCCGCGTTTCCGGGCTCAGGGCTGGGGTTGCTGCACCCGGAACACAGCCACACGCCGTAGGTGCACCAGTTGTTGGAACCGGGGTGCAGCTAGGCAGCACCGACATCTCGGTGGTCTCAAGCGTGCCGATGAGGGCGGGGCCTCTCCAAGCCCCGCCCCGCCTCCCTTTCCCCGCCTACGCCCCCCACCCCGGCCTCTTGGCGGTGTGGGCCAGGGGTTGAGCTGAGCTCAGTGTCCACGCCTCAGTGGGTCTTTTGCAGCAGTTGCGAAAACCCGGAACGAAGGTGTTGTTTCCGCGCGGGGGAGCGGCACCGCCCCTCGCCGCACCTCCCCGGCAGCCCTCAGAGGCCACGCTGGGCATGCTCAGTCGGCAGGGCCGCTTCAGCTCTCGTAGTAGGAAGCTTGGGGCGCTTGGCTTGTGAGGACCCGGTGGGGCGAAGATGGAGCCCTTTACCAATGGTGAGTGGCTAGCCCGAGACTCGGATTCCCGGGCTTTCAGCGTTCAGAGGGTCAGTTGTGGCACCGGGGTCGGGCTGCCGGAGGTCCCTGCCGAGGGTTTCCCAGGAGGACTAGGGGCGGCAGAGGGGCCAGGGGCGGCTAGGGCGGGCGTGAAGGTCAGCCCGCTCCCGGGGGCCAGCACCGAGCCGCCAGGTGAGGCAGTGGCAAAGTTTGGGATGCTTGGGCGGAGGAAGGGGCGGCGGCAAAGTTGGCAACCGCGTTGGTCCCTGGGGAGGCGGCCACGGCCCGGATAAGCGGCGCCCGGGAGAAAGCCAACTCGTGCTGGGAGCCTGGAGCTGTCCGCCCGTCCTCCAGCTAGCTGCTCGCTTGCCTTTCCGTAACAGGGCGGGGTGGGGCCGCGGGGCTGGCAGCGTGATTTAGTGCACCGCAGGGAAGGAAACTTACCCGAGGCTGGTTGGTACTACTCCGTGCAGTGAAGGTGCCGCCCGGTATTGCCACCTTTTTCTCTGTTGCTGCTGAAGCACTCCGCCGGAAGACCAAGCTTCTTTTTTTTTTTTTACCAGCTGGGAATATCGGTCTTCTACTGGGAGACCCATGGCTTATCACTCATTTGGTAACAGGGGATGAAAGTCAAAGCAGCCCACGTCCAGAAAACAGCCACAACCTTTCACTCCACGACTTTTGTCTGGGCCAGAAGTGTTGGAGTCACAATATAGGGGTGAGGTGTCTCATCATTTTATGATATGTTGATTCCCCGTTAGGATGTAAAGTAAGAAAACTGCTAATAAACGGTAGGACGTACTGAAATTAGAGGATCCACTCTTGTAGTTGGCATAGGTATCCGGTGTGGTTTGGTTACTTCAGGTAGGTATAGAATCAAATTAATAGGGGAGAAGTGTATTACTATTTGGGTGGGTTGCTTGCCACTTAAAGGACTGGGAGAGATGTTGCACACTATCCACTGTCCTGCCCAACTTTGTTGTGTGTTTAACTTCATTCCTGGGGCGGTGACCTACTCATTATGTTCTCCTTTCCCCTAATTCAGAGTGCTTTATTCTATTGCCATCTTTCTGTCTGCAATGTTTAATTAGGCTTAGTGATGACAGCTTTAACTCTGTATTTTTTCTCATTTGTGTTCTATTTGTAATTACCAAGGCTCCAAGAATAGTATGGTAAAATTACTCAGAGAATTAAGTAAGATTTGAACCGAAAAGTCACCAAAGAGACCGTCTAGTACTTGAATGTAAAATATGCTTAAAAAAACGGATATTAGGTTCTTGCAAATCGATATTTGAAGGCTTTGTCTTTCTTTTAGGCAGAATTCTTGAAGCCCCCTTGTTTGTAGGATTTTACATTTCACCCAAATGAAAACAATGTCTACACAACAAGCATGAGTCATTCACTTAGGTTTAAAGTTGGTTGATTTACTGAACCTTCCCCTACAGAACTAAAGTACATTCTCACACCTTAAAGTTAAAGTCTTTTCTCCTCCCATAGAATATCCTCCTTTAGAGATATTTGCAAATTGTCTCATTTGGGAGGACAGTGGAAAAATCCTAGAGCAAAATAAAGAGGCAAACGTTCAACTTTCATATAGGAAGTTGAATTTCTAATTTTTTTCTGTCTACCAAATTTTCATAGTTGATGTTGGAGACTAGTTGGCAGTGTGTCATTTGAGTTAATGTGGTCTTATTCCTTTCACAAGGAAAATAGGAACTGCAACATATAAAGTCAAGAACACCTTGGATAGTGCTAATTTAAGGTGCTTTGAAGATTTTAAGGTGGACTAGGTATTTACTTCAAAACCTTTGAAAGTTTTTGTTGTAGAATTTTCTAGTGTCTTCAAATATAATATATAATGGAAACTTTATTTTTGTATTTAGTTGTTTTGAGTGCATAGCATGCACATGTAATTCTATAGGTGGTCTCTTACAGACTATTTTATCATCTTAGAATGTGTGATTGAAGGATTTATCAAGCTTAATATTGGCTTTTGTTATACATTGGCCCTCTTTTAGTAAATCTTTCTCATTTGCATGCTCTTGTATGTCCCTGCAGAAAGAGATATGTATGGTGTGTAGTAAAGAATAGTTTCAGTAACTCTAGACCCGGAGCTTTCTTAAAATGCTATCAGTAGTTCATTCACTGACCTACAAGTTTGTAAAGTAAATGAATTCAGCTTTGTCATTCTAGCCTTCAGTGCTCACTGGTTTCTGTAGTTTCCCTATTTTCTGTGAAATGTGTTGCTGTTGTGGCTCATTTTCTTGAGCCTGGATCTCTCCCAAAGTCATTACTTTAGTATGTAATGTAATGGGTTCATGTGGTAAATATCTTATGTCTATATCTGTCCAGTTAATAATTGTTGGAACCCATTTAAAATTCATGTTTCTAGAAAAGACCTATAAGGATGGACTTCTGTGCCAGGAATTCCTATTTGACTCAGGAAATATTTTTGGCCTTGACCTTAAGAGGGACTGTCACCACACTGAAGACTGGCCTGGCTTTGGTTCTCTGGTGACTTTTTATGGGTAGAGGAATGTGTTGACTAGTATTTAAGATTGGTTTGACAGTAGTTGCCTCATCCTGTTTTGCAGGTATAGGTGAAACCTTTAGGAGTAGTGACTTGGTTCTTTACCAGCATCACAGAAAGTTAATGGAAGCTATCTAGGTTTTCTGAGAGAGATACTAGATTAAGACAGCTAATTATTTGATGTCCATTTGCCTTTATCCTCATTTGTTTGGGATATTTCATAATAACTTAAATTTGTGTTAAGACATGCTAAAATGTCAGGACTTAATTGCAAAATCTGGCTGAGGAGGTCCAGGATCAGGTCTGGAAATCTCTGACTGCATTTTGAAGCTACTTGAAATATTTAATTAAAGAGAGTTTGGGGGAGATTTATCAGGTAAACAAATACACTTTACAAACGGGATGAATTAATTTCCTGTTATTATTTAGTATATGTTTTGCTTACAGATGCTAGTTTGTGGTATGATTGCAAGTAAATCTAGTGGTTCGAAAATCACTGATATTTTGAAGTGCTGTAACAAAAAATCTAGTAGAGGCTGTCATTTTTATATGAATTATTTCACCTCCACACAAGTCATTTTATTACTGTACACTGGTGCATAACCAAACAAGGGAGACCTTCAGAATTGGGAGTGTTTATTTTTAGGTTGGTATCCAGTTGAAAGTGTTTTTCAGCTTTTAAAATGGAAAGTCTTGACAACAAATTATTTATGTATGAGTTGTAAATCAGTATAAAATTGTGATGCCATCTTTTATTCTATAAATAACATCTGTCTTATAGATATGTATAGCTTTTTGAAAACAAGTTTTTAGTATCATCTTAAAAATGAGAGCTTAGCCGGGCGTTGGTGGCGCATGCCTTTAATCCCAGCACTTGGGAGGCAGAGGCAGGCGGATCTTTGTGAGTTCGAGACCAGCCTGGTCTACAAGAGCTAGTTCCAGGACAGGCTCCAAAGCCACAGAGAAACCCTGTCTCGAAAAACCAAAAAAAAAAAAAAAAAGAGAGAACTTACTAAGTACCTTTTATGTGTACCTTTACATACATGCCCGTAAATTGCTTTTGCTCTATGGTGGATTACTTCATCGAAAGAAAACTCATTAAAGTTTTTCTGTAATGGGATATGAATTAAATGTGTGTGTCTTTTCCCTTTCTGCCTTGTCCTTTAAATTTCAGTTGGGGAAATCTGATATAGAAATTAAGGGTTAGCCAGCAGTCATGGCCCATGCCTTTAATCCCAGCACTCAGGGAGATGGAGGCAGGTGAACCTCCATCTGACTCTGGACTAGCCTGGTTCACATATCAAGTTCCAGGCTATAAAATGAGACCTTGCCTCAAACAACAACAAAGAAATCAAGGATTATAAAAAAATAGGTAAAAAGGGTAGCTAGAAAGTAGTCTGTTTTAAAGTAGGAAGCAGTGTCAAATGCGTCTTAAGACAGAATCAAAGACAGCATATTTTAGAAACTGTTAGAGCAATGGTTGTTATTTATCTGTGTGTGATCTTTGAGAACTCAATCTGAAAGAGATAGAACCAAAAAGAAAAGGAGTTATTGCCGGGCGGTGGTGGCACATGCCTTAAATCCCAGCACTTGGGAGGCAGAAGCAGGTGGATCTCTGTGAGTTCGAGGCCAGCCTGTTCTACAAGAGCTAGTTCCAGGACAGGCACCAAAAGCTACAGAGAAACCTTTCTAGAAAATAAAAACAAAAGAAAGAAAGAAAAAAGAAAAGGAGTTATCATATGGAAAATCCAGTGATGATTTCTTGCTCAGTAATTCAGTCACACAGCCTCTTTGAAATGCTCACTTTAGAAATAGATTTTCTGCTACATTCCATAAACGTATCATCAAATAATGCAAACCCAAATAAGAAATGAATTGAGATAATTTAGTTTTGTTTTCATGCTAGTATAAAAATGTATAAATCTAGAAAATGCAAGGCAATGGAACTTGGCCTAAGATAATATTCTAATTTTGAGAGAAATATTCATTGTTTTTCTATACTGTTCATATAACATTTGTCACTAACAAGGTTACAGTTCACTAATGTCATGTAATAGCTCTATTAGATAACAGCATTTTTATCGTCTCCAAAGCTTAACCAAAATTACCCTGGACTTTGGGATAAAGCCATATTAGGACTGTGGTTCCTGGCAGTTAAGTTGTGTGTGGTGCAGCTATGTTCTGTCAGTTACTCGGTGTCTGGAAAACTGTATGGGGTCGAAGTTGAGCTCCTGATGCTAAACTTTAGGTAAGGAGTCCTCCCACCCCCTTATAGATACGATTTCCGTTGATGGAAAACTATAGGAATATGAATGGTGGGAAACTTTGGAGCCCTTCTGATGTGATAACCTTTATAGAGAATGCTACTTGTTGCTCTAGTGTGGAGCATTGTAAGTAATAATAGTAAGGCTGTTATGCCCATGGCAGGGTCATCATCAAGGAATGAAGGTGCTTGCAGGAAATAGAAAACATTTGCTAGGAATTTAACTGCACTACCTTCTTTTCTTCTAGTCAGAAAAAGTCAGTCACTTTAAGGTAGGACTATTTAGTGTCCAGCATATTCTGGATTTGAAGAAAACAAAATATAGACAAGATTATAGTTACCCTTTTCTATCATGATAGCAATCTTTTCCTGTTCTTATTGTTTGGTTCATTTCACTTTGCTTTTGGTGGTTATGGTTGAACAAAGAGCCGATTGACTTTAATTCAAACCTTAGCATCTAAACTAGGAACCAAGCCATTTGCCAAATAAAACTGAAGCTTCCAAAGAAATTTTCAAAAACAATAAGTTTAATTATAGGAGATCCTTTGAAGTTCTTTTCCTTCTCATATGTATTGCTTAATAAAAGGCCTCCTGGGCGTTCCACATATTTCCAGAATGTAGTCACTGAAACAAAGTTTGACTCAGTTATCTGTGCTTCTGCAGACTGGGGAGTATAAACTTTTTTCTAACTAGAGGGTTCTACTGGAGGAGGCCAACTGATGAGGGATGAGGGGAGTTAGAGAAGGTTTCCAGATGTTTCTGTGGGGAAAGCTACTTCAGTCAAGGGGACAGGAGAATGGAGAAAGCAATGAGAAGTCACCTCCTTGGGTTGATGTATTCCCTTTTCTTATAGTAAATGATGGTGCTCTGTGGAAGTATTTCCTAGGTTAGCTGTCTCAAGTGTCATAAAGGAAATTCCTGATAGCAGAGGAGGCTCTGGTCATTGGTCTTGTGTGTGTGTTACTGTCCTATATCAGTCTGCCTTAATTCCCTTGAGATGGTCTCTTCCTGAACCTAGCTAGAACTCACTGTGTTTTATGACTAGGCTGGTAGCCAACAAATCCTGGGGATCCTCCTGTCTTACCTCCTGCAGAGTTAAAGGCACACTTGGCCATGCCCAGCTTTTTCAGAGGAAGGAATGATTATGATGAGTCAAACTCAGGTCCTCATGCTTGTACAGCAAGTGCTCTTATGGATCTAGTTCTCTCTCCAGCTGGGGGGCATGGTATTTCTTACAGCTGAAACTTAACTTTGGAAGATTTCAAAACAACTGTCAGAACATCCATCACCCAAAAAGCATTACATCATCCTAGGAGTGAGGAAACTTGTATGAAGATAAGTGTACAGACTAGGGGAAGTTAAGTGCCTAAAAGACTATTCTTTAAGTGAGTATTGACACAGTTATGTAAATATAGTATAATGCTTATCTAGTTTTGGTTACCAAAAGAGATTCTGTGGTTTGATTAGGGAAAGTTGCTGTGGCCCTTGAGACTTGGTGGGAAGAACTGGTCTATCTAGATTCACCAAAGTCCTGCATAGGAGCTTGGGCTGGCCTGTTTATATACTTAGTAGCAGTAATGTTTCTGCTCTTTGAACTGGGTGCTGTGTCAGCCTTTGGGGTCACTGATAGTGTCTCATCAGTATCTAGAGTGGGTGGCTAGATTAGGAAGACAGTTTAGGATAATCTTAGAGGATTGGGTGCTACTCAGTGGGGATAAGAAGTGTATTATTCTTTTATACAGCAGCTCTACTTATACAGTGATTCCTGAGAGGTTTGGTAAATTTTCCAGTTGGTGGTAGCATGCAGAAAAATCATTGACTCTAAATAAGAGAGTCTTGAAGTAGATAAGCACCGGCTTACTATGACACTATTAGCTTTGTTCCAGTCTAGTTGTTCATTGTAGATGAGCACACATTTATGTTTCAATTAATTGCCAGTTTTAGAAATACTAAAATACTTATATTAAAAATACTAAAGCTGAAGAATTCATATATCTGTTTAGTTTACATAATTGAATGGCCATGATTGATTTGTTTAAAAAATATGGTTACAATTTTTGCTTTTTAATTAAAGTTATATAATGGGTTATAAACCAGCCTATAGATGGTTGTAAATTGGTGAGAAAAATTACTGCTTTAGGGATTTAAAATTTTCATACACCTTGTATTTTATAAGTCTGATGAATCAGATGGAAAGTATTTCAGAGATTTATCACAAAAATGTATTTCAACATATTACCTGCAAAATAATTACTTAGTAAAATCTGAGATTAGACCTGGCAAATTCATTCACCAACTGAAATATTTTCTGCTATGAGGTTTTTATTTAGATTGAAATGTTATTCATTTCCCTTATTGATATTTGTAAGCGCATTTTCCTATTCCTTAGCCTGAAATCTACTTCCCTGATGTAAGAAAACAGAGTGCTGACATGTAGAATGGCGTGTTTCAGAACACATGAAATTCATTGTGGAATGACACTGTATCTAGTCCTTTATTCCATCTTTAGAGGTTAAAGTTTCTGGAATAGTAGAGGAAATGTGGATTATATAAATGTAAAGTGTAATTGCAAAAATCTTAGAAAGTTTATACTGTAAATTCTGAAAATTTGCTGATGAGCTACAAAATATTGGAAAATTATTATCATGAAGTTGAGCTCTCCGCCCTCCCCATTCATAAGAGCAGTTCTTAAGGATATTTGTTTCTATGGTGAGAAACTGGCTTTCATAAGCATGATCACAGCTTCAAAAGGAGATAATAAGAAAAACAAAAATTGAAACATTAAAATTTTGATTAATATTAGATAAAGTCAACTTAAATCTAGTAAATTAGTTTTCAAGAAAACCAGTTTTTTTTTCATTTAACTTTGTATCTAATAACTCCATCAAATTTAAGGTTGAGCCTTTGCTTTAATACTATCAGGAACTGCTTAGAAAGGATCTTTTTAAATATAATTTTTAAAAATACTACTTTTTGTTTTTTCTTTGAGAATTTTATACATGTCTACATGTATTTTGATCATATCCACTCCTTTACTCCAACTTCTTCCAACCCTCCTCCTTTTTCTTTGTCTTCCACTGTACCTTCCACCCCATAACTCACTGATTCTAGTTAGTACTGCCCTTATAAGTATGGGCATGACCCCTTAGTGGAATATAGGCAACCTACTTGTATTCACCCCCCCCCAAAAAAAAGGCCCCATCTCTCCCAGTAGCTATCACCTCTCAATAGTTCCTAAACTGGATGTGGGGCCTTGTGAGTCCCTTCCCAATCCCTGCTAGAATTTTGACTGGCTTGATCTTGTACCTGTAACCACAACTGCTTTGAGAAGCTATGGCATGTCCTGAAGATACCATTTTACAGCACTATTCTCAGTCTCTTCCATTCTTTCTACCTCTTCTTCTGTGGATGAGAGATGGAAGGTTGATAAAGATGTCCCATTTAGGATTGAGCATAGAACTACATTTTGATACATCTTGGGTACTGTTTAAATTTCCTTAATTAACAAATATTCTTAGGACTGTATGTTAATTATACAAAATAATGGGATTCATTATGACAATTCATAGATGTGTATAAGATATTTTGATTGTGTTTACCCCCTATTGTAATTACCCCTTCCCCCACTTCTGCTTGTCTTACTCAATAGACAATTATTTTACATTTTTTTGTTTTTTTAGCTTGTGTCTATTTTCTAAGTATTATAAAAAGATACCTTCACAAATTAAAACACAAACTTCTGTCTTTATGATATCTTAACTTACTTCAAATTTTGTTCTTAAATAGGGAGTCTAGGTAAGATTGTGACCTGGCTCCTGCCCTTGGAGATCTCACATTTAAAAAGAGTAACTTTTTAAAAGTCTATGAGCCCAAGCTAACTATTCTCCTTGAGCACTTTCAGGTTGAGAATTATGGGTCCCCTCTCACAACTCTCTCTTCTCTCAAGCTCATTTGGTTTTGTACTTTTCTTTATTCATCATGAAACTCTGTGAATCAATCTTAATTTGTAAGACTATTGCACAGTGTAGTGTTGTGGTGGGCAATTCAGATTGCTTCATCAAATTCTGGCTTTTCTCAGCCTGTGCCAGTAATTTTTAACTTAATAATGTTATGGGATGTTGTTTTAGTTTAAAAACTAAGTTTTATACAGATTTTCACAGCTCTTTCTGTTATGAGTAGTGGTTGAAGATAATTCTATAGTATTATAGAATTCTGTATTATATTATATAGAATAACTTATATTCTAGTTATCTTAGTTGCTGTTCTGTTGCTGCAGAGCTACCATGACCAAAGCAACTCTTAAAAAAGAAAGCATTTAATTGAAGACTTGTTTACAGTTTTAAAAGATTACTTTCTGATCATGCTGGTGGGAAACAGACATGTATGGTGCTAGAACAGTATTTTGACAGCTTTACATTCTCATCCATATACAGCAGACAGAGAAAGAAAGGGACTGGGCTTGTCATGGGCTTTTGAAACAGAAAAGCCCACCCCGAGTGACATGCCTGCTCCAAGGGCATCTACAAGGACATTACCGCCTAGTCTTTCCCCAATAGTGCCACTTCCTGGTGACTTAAACATTCAAGCATCTGAGCCTATTCAAGTTACACTACACCAGCCATAGTGAAATTCTTGTAAATTTGGAATGAACTTTATTTCTCTTGTTTAATGCTTTACTGAAAAACCGTTAGACTCTTTCTGTTTTATATATATTAACTATTAATGAATTTGTAACACCTTTTGTTGGGGACCATCTTTGACAAGTATACCACTTACCAGGGTAGGGCCATGAGGATTAGAAAGCTAAGTAAAGAGAATGAAGATGCGAGTGAAAATAATAAAACAGAAACATAGCATAGTATCGGTAGGGAGTTCCAGTGAATCCTGAAATTCGCCCATGTTTAATTTTCTGTATACTTTTATACCCCAATACAACGGGGAAGAAGACAAAAGACTGCTTTAGCATGATACAAAGGACAACTAGAACAGTTATTGGCTTCAATACTTTGAGACATCAAGTCATAAGCATTCTGCTGTTTAGGCAGTGAACCCACTATAGACCAAGTATCCTGATGGCAGCCACTCCCAAGGTCAGACCTCCTATTTCAAAAGAAGGAGCAGATGTATGCTTGAATATTGTGACCATTGTTCAAGGTGGAGTGGATCTCCTTATATGGGCCATCCTAATGTCAAAAAGACCAAGTAACCACACCCTAGGTCAGGATGTGTAGCCACACGTGTTGCCAACAACATTGAACAAGCTAAAACTCTGACCTTCAAACAAGGTTGAAATAGACTCACATTTTTGGGCCACCACACCTTTTGGGAATTTGGGCTAAAAGTACAGAAACCCTTCATCCCCATTTCTAATTCTGGTGTAGATAGGTTTTTTTGATTCCCTCAAGTGAATGTAATATGAAATACCTCATTATTCAGTGAGGTAGAACCTACTTTAATCTTAGATTAGATAGTAGATATAGTCTATATTATAGGTAGAGTTGAAATAGACCAAAAGAATGGTCTTTATAAGATAATATGAAGTAAATGTACTTTATCAGCTGGCATTAAGGCCTGTGTTTTTCAGATATCAGAGATACAAGTGTTTGTAATATCAGACTCCAGAGTAGCTCTCTTGCTATGTTTCCTCATAGGAGACTCAGTAAACTGGTTTTGCTGATTAATTTGTGTTTATGTTTGTGATTAACATCGTACTATTTTTGCTGAAAGACTGTAACTTGGCAGCCGTTTTGATTTTGAGAATACATTATGAATTTTGAAATTTACCTCCCTTTCTCCATATTACCATGGGTTTGGATCTCTATTTTCTATTCTTTTTTCTTACCAGAGATAATATTTTGAACTTAAGAAACTCAAAAGCTAGTGATTTTGACGAGGAACCAAGAAGAAGGATGTTATTCTCTTATAAGTATTTGGTGGCTGGGCATATAGATTTCAGGGAACAGTATAGAAACTAAGGGGAAAGAGATTCCCACAGGAGAAGCATAAATAGTATTTTATTAAAGCAGAGATGCTACATGGCTAGGATTTCATTTGTTAAATACTTATAAATATATTTTGACTCAGTACAAGAAATGTATATGCTTATTCTTACAGGAGCCATTAATTACATACACCATATACAGAAAAACATAATTTTTAGTTGAACATGAAACATATTTCTATAAATCCTAGCACTTAGTGACTGAGACAGGAGAATCTCCAGTTTGAAGGCAACATGCTGAGACCTTGTCTCAAACAAAACAGAACTACAATTATGTATATTTTGTTACTCTTGTCATCTAACAGTGTTCCAAACATGTTGAGTATTTATTATTATTTTAGATTAACATTACTTCAAAAAAACCCTTTATTTGTATTCTTTTAATTTGGAGGTCTGTCTTTCCTCTTCCTTTTCCTAGAAACTTTTCCATAGTAAAGGATCTTTTTGTTTGTTTGTTTTTTGGAAGACTGTCCCTCTTTATAGCCCTGGCTGGCTATCTAGACCAAGTTGGCCTCAAATTTGCAGCAATCCTGTTTCCTATTTGCTAGGATTACATGTGTGAGCTGCCACACCCTACTTAGAATATTCTTAATTGTTCATTCAACTTCCTTTTTCAGTGAAATGCATTTATTGATTCTTGTTGAACTTCAGATCATATGCTTTATAGAGAGAAGGCAGTATCTAATACAACACTGTCTCAGTGTTTGAGAGGTGGGAGGTGATGTGGGAGTGGGCTTTTCTTTCTCTGAAAGTATTTTGAAGTTGAAGTTGGAAAGTGACCAATAGTTTCTTTTCCATTTTTCATCTTCTATACTTATTCCATGGCTAGAGAACTGCTGTCCCTTGAGGCCCAAGTAGTGTGGCTAGATCAGTTTTTCTTCCTGTGGTACTGTGGGGCCATTTAGGGACTTGAATGGGGCATTTTGCCCTTCATTAGAGAGCCACAAAATTAGTTTTGTCAGTGGAGACTGCTTATGTTTCCCTGCCACCCAGACCCGAATAATCACACAGAAACTATATTAATTACAACACTGCTTGGAATATGACCCAGGCATATTCCTAGCTAACTATTACATCTTAAATTAACCCATTTCTATTAACCCATTTCTATTAAGTTAACCCATTTCTATTAATCTGTGTATTGCCGCGATGCTGTGGCTTACAGGAAAAGTTCTGGTGTCTTTCTCCTTTGGCAGCTAAATGGTGTCTCTTTGACTCTGTCTACTCTGTTCAGATTCCCCACCTGGCTTTATTCTGTCCTACCATAGGGCAAAGCAGATTTCTTTATTAACCAATGATAATAAAACATATTTACAGCATGCAGAGGGGAATTCCACATCACAGCCCCCAACTGTTGTGAGATATTTGATTACAATGTGTAAAGATATGTTACTATAATTGGTTTAATGTAAAGCTAAACAGCCAATAGCTAGACAGAAGGTATAGGTGGGACTTCCAGACAGAGAGAGCTCTGGAAAGAAGGGGAGTCACCAGCCAGACGCAGAGGAAGCAGGACATGCAGAAGGAGAGAAATGGGTTCATTTAAGTTATAAGAGCTAGGTAGAAACAAGCCCAAGATAAGACTGAGCTTTCATAATTAATAAGAAGTCTCTGTGTCATTATTTGGGAGTTGGCTGGCAGAACAGAGAAAGACTCATACCCAACCAATTATACTTTGCTTTTAAAACTGAATTTTCTAATATCCCACAGAGCTAATAAGAAGGCATGAGCAGATCTTACACAATCTTCGATACAATTTAATGAAAAAATTAAAAAGGGTGAAGCTATATTGTAGCTATTGATTGCAAGGCTATGGAGAGGCAAGGATGTCAATGACATAATAGAATGACTAGTAAATTCATTAGTTGAGTTTGAGCTAAGGTATGAAAGCACAAATATGACTACCCAGGATGAAAAATCAGAGGGCATTTTATCTTGATGTTAATCTAATGATAAAAATCAGTTCTGATGTTTAGCCAAGACCAAGGTACCAGCATAGTTAGATTTTAATGAGGGTTTTCTTCTTTGCTTGTAGACATCCATCTTCTTTTTTTTCCTCAAGTGTCCTTTCTTTTGCAGATGTGGAGCAAGCAAGCAAGCTTTGTTGTTTTTTCCTCTTAAAAGTGCACCATTTCTGTCAGATTCAGAATTTACTCTCATGGCCTCATTAAACCTTAATTAGTAGACCACACTGACACACACCTATGATAACAGTATTTGGCATGAGGATCGCTGTGTAAACATGAGGTCAGCCTGGTCTAAATAGCAAGTCTCAGGTAAGCCAGGGCTAAATAAGACCCTATTAAAAAAGAACTTAAGGGGATATAATTCAATACAGAGGTGCCTTCATGTGCACACACACACACACATACACACACATGCACATACATACATACACAGTAAGAATAAGAATACTATTTTGATCATTGTTATTCTTGTTTCTGTTTCTGTTTACAGAGTTTCAACATGCCGCTCCTTTCCCAGCACTCTCAGACATCCAGCTCTTGTAAAGCGTAGATTATCATTTCACTTCTTAGCTCTTTTCTGTTTTTTTGACTTATCTTAGTGGGATTTCAGTGAATTAAAGATCTCCATAGATAAATTTATTTTTGTTTTCTGCATGTCCTAATATATAACCAGGAGTGGAGGATGATCTGAAGTTCTTTTGTCCCATACCTCTCTTCACACAGAATGTTCTAGACTTTTAAGAGAATCATAATCCATTCTCTCTCTCTTTTTGTCTGGGTTCCTTCTCACCGTAAATAACTAGGACTGTTCTATTTTCTAAGTTTTGCCTTGAGCTTAATCAGGTTAGCTGGGACTAACCTGTGGGATTAGATATTACCTAGTATAGATAGCTAATTTGTCATTACCTTGTCAAAATTATAATTCCTATTTGTCTGGTTATGGGGAGAGGAGGCTATTCCTGTGAACTTTGTGCTAATTTTATATAAATACCTGACTGGTATTTTGTTAGTGGAAAATGTTGGCCAGGTATAATCAGAAACAGGTCTCATTGCAGAAAGGCGGAAATCTTTTGTCATATCCTTCTCTTAGAGCAAATTTATAAAAGTTTACCAGTAAAAGTTGGTTAAGTTCAAACTACTAATTTCTTTCTTTATATCAGCAATACTTAACCTCTCCACCAACCACATGGGTGCCACACAAAGGTTTATGAAGTCAGTTAAGGTTCATTTAATCTCATTAAATAAGAAAATATGGAAGGGGTTTTCACTGCCTATGTTGGCTTCCTGTTTATGGAACATAAAATGTGGGCAAATAATATGTTGTCACACATGGTATGCAGTTCTTTATTTCATGAGTTTTGCTGTGGCTCTGAAAGTTTACTCTCCCCCAATTGTATTTTGGTATTTTTTTTTAAATTTGTAAGAAATGAACTAGACTTTAGTTTGTATAAACTATTGTTTATACCCCCTATTTTTTTTTTTTTTTTAGCAGAAGTTAGTAAATAATACTTGTAATGATTTAGGATCAAAGAAATGACTTTGGCGGGTTAGAGCCAAGGGGTGCCAAAAAGTCAAACCATGCAACAGATCTCACATGAAGGGTTTATGGGGGTGTTTAAAGGTTGCCTCTGAGCAAGAGTGGAAGGGAAAAAGAGAGCTTTTCATAAAGGGATATAGCACATGCACATAGGAGTGTGCATGTGTAGAAGTTAGCTCGATTTGGGAACTAACCAGGCTAGCTTGATTTGGGAAATAACCAGGCTAGCTAAAAGATAAACAATTATATTTTTATTTATTATGAGGGAAAAAACCCATAAAACAGGAACAAGAAGTCCAAGCTCAGCTGTGCCACGAGGGAGCCACAGAGAGAGAGCACCTAGGCCATGCTCCAGTTTTTCTATGGGTCCCAGAAAGCAACACCCTAACTTGGTCCCACCTCTTGAAGATTATTGGTTAATGAAGCTTCTCCATCACCCCCCCTTTTGTCTAAACAAGAGTGATCCAAACACAATACAAAACTATATACAATAGGAACAGAAATCAAGTATAAAATTAAAACAAACATAAACAATATTAAGCAAGGAATACATGACAAATGTTTTAATAAACATTCTATTCCAAAGAGTCTAAGACTTGCATTGGAAATAAGCTTAGCTAAATCATAAGAGGAAGGTAACTACGACTATCTAATCTTCAACCCCATTGAAGGCCTGAGAAGGGAGATAATATTACTTGAGTCGAGCAGTAATATGATGGAGACAATTGACTAACTGAGCAATCACTCAAAGTCTCATTTGCAATGTTGAAGCAACCAACTTTGGCTAAGGCCTAGTGTAACTGACAGACCATTTTCAGAGGCAGGAAATTTTTCAGAACCATCTTACCCTGTCTTGGCAAGGTTTGGCAGTCCTTCTCCTTGTGTCCTGCTTATCCAGTCCAGACAGCATGTACTTTGTCAGTGGTTGAGGCATGAGCAGCTCCTTGCCCAAAGACCAATTGTGCCAAGAAGAAAACAAATTCCGAGTGGAGTGTCCTCAGTGCTCAACATTCTTTTCGGAATAGATTGGTGCTGTCAGGAGAAGTCATGTGATATATCAACAGAATCCTAAGTTATTTAAATGCCATGTTCTACAGATCTTTAAAGTGGTTGAAGATTACCTATCTAGGCAAAATACAATTTCTATGTATCTAAAGAACCTAATTAATCTGACTATATGTATAACAAACATGAACAACTATTGACCTATAATATTTAATACCTGTATAACTTAAGGATTAAAACTTCATGTCAAACTATTAATAATATTAAATAATCTGTAAACAAATGTGCAGCAAATGAGGACAATGACCTCAAAATGTAAACAATGTATAAGTATCTTGATCAGAGGTAAGAATATTATATAATGCAATACGAAAATACATCCTAAAAGTTGTATCAATATACAAAATGTCCTAAACAGAGGTAGAAACACGCATGTATACATTCTGACAGAATAACTTTGCATAGGTGTACAAATATTATAAACAGAAATAACAAATATAATTTGAACTTGTATCAATATACAAAAAACTATACCAATGTAAATTATCCATAAATAATAGCTCACGAGTATTTACTCTATTACCCACTATTATTATGCCCCCCTTTTTATAAATCTCTGAACCTACATAGTTTCCACTTCAACCCTCCACCTGATACAAATAATAATCAACAACCCCTAAATGGTGTTCCCAACTCTGAGGACAAACTTTTTTGGGCGAGGGAATGTCGTCCTCTAGAATTGCTTCCCGCTGTCATGGGGCAATGTGTTCTTTATGGGTTCCTTCAAAAGTAAAGTGATGGTTAAGTTTTAAGATTATTGTCTAGTATAGTTGCAAACAATTTCTGAGCAGTCAGTAGGTTTTTTTTCCAAAGTTATTATTTGGAGTTCTGGCCAGAATGTCAACGTCATGAGAGGGTGCACCATGTCAGCAGCTGGTATCAAAAATCAGTTTTATAGCAGCACTATCAGCATCATGATATCATCTCAACCAAGTGGAGTTGTTGCTGTGGGACCCCATCTTTTTCCGGAAACTTCAAAGATTACTGCAGAAAAAGGATCTGTAAGAAACTTGTGTAAAATCTTGGTGGCTGATGATGACTGCCCTGCTATTGCTTGGCCTCTGAGGGCAGACCTATGAGAATGCCTGAATGCTAACAATATTTCCATGACATAGCTTAATAGTTATTTTTAATTCTGAGCCTGTGGCTGTTTCTAACCAGTATTTATCAGTTTATATTTGTTTTTATTGTCAAGGTTAAGGAATGCTCATTAGATAATTAAAAATATTTGTCAGGCCTCTGACTATCAGACATACTATAAAGTAAATAATATTTCATTCTATATAACTATATTAATGTGGCTGCAGCAGGTTTGTCTATTGACTTAAGGATTTCTGCAGATGTTAATTGCATTATAACATGATAAAATACTGGTCGTTGAATCTGTCAAGTTGAGATTACATTATCAGTGGTTGTTCTAAAATTGTCTTCCCTTCAATCTTGCTAACATTAAATGGTGTGCTAAACTGTATTCAGATGTAAACATGTACATTCTGTAATGTGCATGTAGGTTCTGCTGACCGAAGTAGAGTCCTATAAAAGTAGATGATGTGCCTCTCCATTCTAATCCAGTCATGTAAAATAACTATTGTTATATTTAGACAATTAGCCCTTCACATTGCTGGTTTTATCCTGCCAAAAAGTACTTTTACACAGAAGACTTTTTTGTGGTTTCTTTGTGTGAATGAACTGAAGGTAATTGTGAAACAAAGAATCTAGCATTTGAGTATGTAGCAATTGGTCAAGAGTACAAACCTCCCAGATTAACCTTCAGTGTAATTAAAATCAGTACTCAAACTCCTGATTTGGTGTTGTTGGGGTTTCTGTCCTGCACGGTTCCCATAATCATTAAGTCCCAAAGAAATCACACAGAGGTCTACATTAGTTATAGACTGATTGGCCCATTAGCTCAGGCTTTTTATTAACTCTTATAACTTTTATTAGCCCATTATTCTTGTCTATGCTAGCCACATGGCTCAGTACCTTTTTTCAGTGAGGCAGTCACATCTTGCTTCTTCTGTGGTGGGCTCACAACAGATACTTAAGGTCATGTTCAACTTCCTTAGCAATCAGGGAAATGCAGATCAAAACAACTTTGAGATACCATCTTACACCTGTCAGAATGGCCAAAATCAAAAACACCAAGGATTCCCTATGCTGGAGAGGATGTGGAGTAAGGGGAACTCTCATCCATTGCTGGTGGGAATGCAAACTTGTGCAACCACTTTGG
>PVIU01018600.1:0-38675 GCA_004026605.1 Ondatra zibethicus
AAAAAAAAAAAAAAAAAAAAAAAAAAAAAAAAAAAAAAAAAAAGAAGCAGACTCACCCAAGAGGAGTGGAAGACTGGAAATAATCAAACTGAGGGCTGAAGTCAACAAAATAGAACACAGAAAACAATCCAAAGAATCAATGAAACAAAGAGCTGGTTCCTTGAGAAAATCAACAAGATTGACACACCCCTATCTCAACTAATCAAAAGGCAGAGAGAGAACACACATATTAACAAGATCAGGAATGAAAAGGGGGACATAACAACGGACACTGAGGAAATTCAGAGAATCATTAGGTCTTACTACAAAAGCCTGTATGCCACAAAATTGGAAAATGTAAAAGAAATGGACAGTTTTTTAGATGAAAACCATATACCAAAATTAAATCAAGACCAGGTGTACAATTTAAATAGACCTATAAGTCGCAAGGAAATAGAAGCTGTCATCAAAAACCTCCCAACCAAAAAAAAAAGCCCAGGACCAGATGGTTTTAATGCAGAATTCTTCCAGAACGTCCAAGAAGAGCTAATACCTACACTCCTTAATGTGTTTCACATAATAGAAACAGAAGAATCATTGCCAAACACTTTTTATGAAGCTACAGTTACCCTGATACCAAAACCACCACACAAAGACACAACAAAGAAAGAGAATTACAGACCAATCTCACTCATGAACATCAATGCAAAAATTCTCAATAAAATACTAGCAAACCGAATCCAAGAACACATCAAAAAAATTATCCATTATGATCAAGTAGGCTTCATCCCAGAGATGCAGGGCTGGTTCAACATATGAAAATCTATCAATGTAATCCATCATATAAACAAACTGAAAGAATAATACAATATGATCATTTCATTAGATGCTCAAAAAGCATTTGACAAAATTCAACACCCCTTTATGATAAAGGTCTTGGAGAGATTAGGGATAAAAGGATCATATCTAAATATATTAAAAGCAATTTAAATTGAGAGAAATTTGAAATGATTCCACTAAAATCAGGAACCACACAAGGCTGTCCACTCTCTCCATTTCTCTCAATATAGTGCTTGAAGTTCTAGCAATAGCTATAAGACCACATAAGGAGATCGAGGGGATTCGAATTGGAAAGGAAAAAGTCAAACTTTGCAGATGATATGATAGTGTACATAAGTGACCCCAAAAACTCCACGAAAGAACATCTACAGCTGATAAATACCTTCAGTGATGTGGCAGGATACAAGATCAACTCAAAAAAATCAGTAGCCCTCCTATATACAAAGGATAAAGAAACAGAGAGGGAAATCAGAGAAACATCACCTTTCACGATAGCCACAAATAACATAAAGTATCTTGTGGTAACACTAACCAAGGAAGTAAAAGATCTATTTGACAGGAACTTTAAGACCTTGAAGAAAGAACCTGGAGAAGATATCAGATAATGGAAGGATCAACCATGCCTTTGGATTGGTAGGATCAGTATAATAAAAATGGCAATTCTTCCAAAGGCAGTCTATAGATTCAATGCAATCCCCATCAAAATCCCAACAAAATTCTTCATAGACCTTGAGAGAACCTTGAGAGACCTTGATAAATCACTAAGTTTATATGGAAAAACAAAAAGCCCAGGATAGCCAAAACAATCCTGTACAATGGAGGAACTTCTGGAGGCATCACCATCCCTGACTTCAAACTCTATTACAGAGCTACAGTAATGAAAACAGCTTGGTATTGGCATAAAAACAGAGACATTGACCAATAGAATTGAATTGAAGACCTGGATATTAATCCACAAACCTATGAATGCCTCATATTTGACAAAGAGGATAAAATAATACAATGGAAGAAAGAAAGCATCTTTAACAAATGCTGCTGGCATAACTGGATGTCAACCTGTAGGAGAATGAAAATAGATCCTTATCTATTACCATGCACAAAACTCAAGTCCAAATGGATTAAGGACCTCAATATAAATCCGACCACACTGAACCTGATCGAAGAGAAAGCGGGAAGTAGCCTGCACTACATGGGCACAAGAGATCACTTCCTATGTACAACCCCAATGGCACAGACAATAACAGCAACAATGAATAAATGGGACCTCCTGAAACTGAGAATCTTCGGAAAGCAAAGGACACAGTCAATAAGTCAAAAAGGCAGCCTACTGAATGGGAGAAGATCTTCACTAACCCCACATCAGACAAAGGTCTGATCTCCAAAATATACAAAGAACTCAAGAAACTAGACATTAAAATTCTTAATAACCCAATTAAAAAATGGGGTAATGATCTGAACAGAGAATTCTCAACAGATGAAGTTCAAATGGCCAAATGATACTTAAGGTCATGTTCAACTTCCTTAGCGATCAGGGAAATGCAAATCAAAACGACTTTCAGATACCAATTTACACCTGTCAGAATGGCTAAAATCATAAACACCAATGTTAGCCTATGCTGGAGAGGATGTGGAGTAAGGAGAACAGTCATCCTTTGCTGGTTGGAATGCAAACTTGTGCAGTCACTTTGGAATCAGTGTGGTGGTTACTCAGGAAATTGGGAATCAACCTACCTCAGGATCCAGCAATACCACTCTTGGGAATATACCCAAAAGATACCCAATCATACTACAAAAGCATTTGTTAATCTATGTTCCTAGCAGCATTATTTGTAATAGCCACAACCTGGAAACAACCTAGGTGCCCCTCAATGGAAAATTGGATAAAGGTAGTGTGGAATATATACACATTAGAATACTACACAGCGGTAAAAACAATGACATCTTGAATTTTGCATGCAAATGGATGGAAATAGAAATCACTATCCTTAGTGAGATAACCCAGACCCAAAAAGATGAGTGTGGTATGTACTTACTCATTAGTGGACTCTAGCCATAAACAAAGGACATTAAGCCTATAGCTCACAAGCCTAGAGAAGCCAAATAGCAAAGTGAACCCAAACAAAAACATATATAGATCTTCCTGGAAATTGGAAGCAATCAAGATCGTTGGGCAAATGTTGGGAGCACTGGGGTGGGGGTAGGGGTATTGATGGGGGTACGGGAAGGGGAGAGAGGCAAGGAGAATGGAGAAGGGAAGGACTGGGAAGAGCTTCTGGGAGTGGGAGGGTGGAGATGGAGGAAGGACAGATATTGGAGCAGGGAAGAAGATATCTACATTAAGGGAGTCTTTTTAGAATTGGAAAGAGACTTGGCCCTAGAGGGGATCCCAGGTGTCCACAGGGATGTCCCAAGCTAGGTACTTGGGCAGCAGAGGAGAGGGTGCCTGAACTAGCCTTGTCCCATAGTCACAATCGTGAATATCTTGATTATCACCATAGAAATTTCGTCCGATGGATGGAGATAGAGACAGAGACCCACATCCACATCAGAGCAATGGACTGAACTCCCAAGGTCCAGTTGAAGAGCAGAACAAGGGAGAAAATGAGCAAGGAAATCAGGACCACGAGGGGCTGGTCCACCCACTGAGACAGTGTGCCTGATCTAATGGTAGCTCACCAAAACAGGTGGACTGGGACTGTACGAGCATGTGATCAAACCAGACTCTCTGAATGTGGCTGCCAATGGGGGAAGACTGAGAAGCCATCCATATTGGCACTGGGACCTATCTCTTCTGCTTGTATTGGCTTTTTGGGAATCTAGTCTATTTGGATGCACACCTTCCCAGGCCGGGATGGATAGGGGAAGGCCTTGAACTTCCCCTGACCTCTCTTAAGGATGCAAGGGGAGCGAGGAAGGGTAGTGGGGGAGCGGGAGGGGACTGGGAGAAGGGGAGGAAGTGTTAATTTTTCAATTTTTGAAAAAAAATTAAAAAAAAATAAATAAAATATCACAGACTGGCATAGAAGGGGAAAAAAAGATTGTACCATTCCTAAGAGTGCCATATTCTTCCTTAATGATAGAAAATGGAGAAGAAAACTGAAACCTAGTAACCAATAAATTGAGGTATCCTCATAGTCATATAAGCCTCGCATAGTACAATCCATAGTATTAGCAAAAAAAGTACTAATGGTTGCATAAGTAATGAAATATGCCATATTACCTGTTGTCCAGCAGATGGTGTGGTTGCAGAGTCACGACTAGAAGCAATGCAACAGTGATAGGAACAGTCCTGAGCTGCTATAGTTTCCACCTTGGTACTTGTTAAAGACTTAGAAATATGTGTTGCTTGACAAATTAAATGTAATTAAATCAATTCCATACACGAAGCAAGAAACCCAGAATTCAGGGGCAGAGAACAGAAACCCTGAAGCCGCACGTGCTGCCACGTGACAAAGACTCGGGGTGGGGGGGGTTGCAGCGGTCAGCAAACAGTGCCTCCACTTGCATTGTGGCTTGCTGCATAAGCCTGCAAACTTTGTTGTGATGGGGATTTTTACAAAAAACCACCTAGGTAAGAGCAAGCCGAGTGGGCATAATTGAAATACTGTCCAGGCCCGTGGAATGGCTCAGCAGTCTACCCAGAAGGCATGGAGTTTAAATCCACGTGGGTGGCAAGTATGACCAGACAAGTGATGAATGGACGCTTAAAAGAAATTCCACACTAGCTCAGAACTGAGAAATAGATAGTTATTTATTTAGGGATAAACACACAAATCAGGATTCTCTGCTTGAACAGTGGATGGAGATTGAATCCAAACAATCTGAACAAGCAGTCAGCGAAAAGGAGCAAGGGGAAGGAGAAAAGGGATGGACACAGGTTTTGCATCCGCATATATAGTATAAGAGGCCACGCCCCAGTAGGGGGTAATTACAAGCTGCAAATCTTCCTACAGCACCTGATGACTTTAGTTCAATGTCTGGGAGACCCCAAGTACTCCTACAAGTTTTTCTTTATTTCTATACCTTGGAAATGGAATATGAACACCCAAATACAAGCCTATAGAAAAATATTTTTGAAACTCAAATAAGGCCAGTGAGATCACTTTCAACAACACTTGACTATGTACATTTCATTGCTAAAGTGCACATAGACAAAATAGTAATTGACAACTATATGTTGTCCTGTAAATATTCCATGCACACCATGGCACATGTGTATATACACAGTAAAAACAGCTTTAAAAGTTGAAACTAGCAAAACAAAGAAAATAACCAAAATATTGAGAACATATATATTGACTTACAAATTAAAATTAATACATTGTAGAATTTTAAGAAGAATTACTTTTCCTCAAAACAATGATGGTCCCTATTTAAAATTTATATGATCGTTTCATTCTCTGATTCAAAGCTAGGTCATTTAAACAACATATCTCATCAGGGTATAGTGGTATATGATGGTAACCATAGAACCTGGAAGACAGAGTCGGGAGGATCTCTCTCACTTTGAGCCCAGTATGATACATATAGTGATTTCCCAGAAAGCCATAGCTATGTAGGGAGATTCTAACTCAAATGTCTGCCCCCGCAAAAAAAGAAGAAAAAAATCATAACTTAAATTATGGAATTTTTCTTATATAATCTGGCTAGACACATCTCTAATCAACAAAAAATTTTGTTGTCTTTACTCACATCAAGAGAAGTTTGGTAAACATGACAATAAGAAGTAATTCAATATATTTAATTCTTCAGTATATGTACCAGGGGCTTTCATTACCTTCAAGTGATAGATGACAGAAGAAGTAATGGTACATGTTTATATTTTGCATTATAGTGACATATATGGTATTTGGAGAGTTGGGTCAGTTACAATGCTCCAACTAGGTATGAAAGTTTGGTTCTTAGAACCCATGTCAGATGCCTCAGAACTGCCTGTAATTCCAGGTTCAGAAGAAGTAATGCAATCTTTAGCCTTCCTTTGGCACCAGGTACGTAAATGGTGTAATGATAAATATATAAATTACTTCATGTTGGAAAAGGTTTGCTTCATAATATGTTAGTTTTTAAAATTAAAAGTAATTTAATTTTTTGGTGTATACATTTCACAAGTATGTATACCAATTTAATGCCAGGTACCAATGGATGCAAGAAGAGGGTGTCTGATTGCCCATGACAGGAATCATTAATATCAGTAAGATGTAAATGGTAGTTTTTCAGTTCATCTTTACTTCAGCGCTGATGATCCAGAAGAAATATGATAGATAACATCAGAAATTAATTTGGCCTCCATGCTTCAAAAATTTTCTGAGCTCAAATCTCCATAAAATGAGGAAAGAGTGTGAAGAATGATCACAGAGGCATATAACAATAAAAGTCCTAAAATATCTGACCACTTGACATAAGCCACAAGACTGAGGCTATTTCAAACATGGTAAGTAAGTAGCAATGGAAGCCCACAGGGATACAGGTCTGGTGTACTCCTTCTGTAGTTTAAAAGGAGAAAAAAAGGAATTTGTAGGCAAGAAGATCAATCAACTTGTAGGAAAGAGATTGTTCTCTGTTTCCCTCATCCCTGGGAATAAATGGGAAAATATAAATCAGAACATTTAGTGAATGATTGGACAAAAGTGAACGGCAAACACAGACCAAAGAATTGCTTAGAGAAATTGCATTGGAGACTTCAGGTGAGTGGCTGGCGCTAGGTTTAAGACCCAGCATAGCCTCTATCTCCAGCTTGCACCTGTATGCTGCCAGCAATAGCTTTTCATCATGTTGTGTTCATTTATTTGGGTTATGGTAGGGACTATGCTTTCCCAAGACTGGTGTCAGAGTGATGCAAATTTTATATGCTTCTTCCAAGCCTAGGCATTTAAAAATGCCAGATTCCTTTTATGCCTTGTTAGATTTTGGAAGCCTGGCTAAGAAAATTCTTTACTTTCTTCTTGAAGCCATTAACTATATCAGTTAACACAATGTGTTAAAAAATTCAAACCTAACACACACCATAGAAGTCTGGTGTCACTACTTTAGTATAAGTGGGGTAATGCTTTGTGGGCTCAGTGGCAGGAAGAAGTTTATGGATGTCTGCATTTTGTTGCCACAGTAAGGAAGAAGCCACATGGCATTGACACTCTTTAGGAAGCCAAAGAAGACGACTAATTCACGTGGCTGCTTTCACTGTGATGAGGTCACCAGCCAAATGGGAGCAAAATACATGGTTCCTTTTTGCTAAATGTTAGCTCAGTCCCATGGGAAGATTAGTCAATTCCCCATCATGCAAAATCTCTGCAGGATACACATATATCACAGGTTAAATGTGTACTGTTACTCCCTAATCATAATCCTATTAAATAATTCTTGACTTTTCTGCTTCCATCTAGCTTTAGAAACAGCTTTTTTATATATAGTTGGGAGTAGGTGTGTTGAATTCATGATTCAATTTGAACATCTCCAACATCTTAATATAGATTCATTTAGTTCACAAGAATCATCAAATGACTTGCTATTTAATTAGTTTTTTTATATTGTTTTGTGAATATGTGAAAGACTTTTAGTCTATTGCAGAGAATGTAATTTGGGGCTGGACATGTGGCTCAGCATGTACTCTTCTTGGGGAAGACCTGTGTTCACATCTGAATACTCATGTTGGGAGGCTCATTATTTACCTGAAACTCCAGATCCAGTATATTTGACAAAATTCTTTTCTCAGGTGTCATCTGTATATCTACAAAAATATTTTTCCATACACACAAACACACATCAAAATGGAATTAAAACATTTTTCAAAAGTGCTTATGAATTATAAAGCAATTGGTGTAAAACAAGTTGCTGTAAGTGAATAATACAAATCATACAGATTCTTTTAAAATCTGTTATCTTTTTATTGGTTTTAAACAGTTTCCATTACCTCACCTCACTATGACAAAAAATTGAATACAATCACTAATCATAGGATACATATAATAGTCACAAAAGGCATCAATTCTGCTAGCATAAGAGAGTAGTTAAAACTACTATCTGCAATGATGAAATAAGAATTATCAATTAAGTATCAAAATTTTTAAGAAGTGCCTAAAAATCACACCATTTCTAGGTGCATTTCTAGGGTTGGGAAAGCAGAGTACTAGAGCACACACAGAATGTGTTGGCCTGTGATTTATTTTTATTGTTGTTTTATTAAAATCTTGTACTTTGTCATTTAAAAGACCATGATATATTTTTAGGCTTATTTATTTCATTGGTGATGCTGTCCATGTTGTATTTTAAAAATTATGCATTATTCTTTTCCCAGAAAAGAATAGACTTTCATGTTTATTTTTTTTTATTTTGAAAATTGGATATAGTAACTTAGCAGACCCTTGAAAGTTGTTTGTTTGGGGAGTTTCTATAGAGAAATAGTTGCATTATTCTTTTCTCAACCTCGGTGGCTTCCCTTTCCCCATTTCTTAGAATATCTGGGTTTCCTTATTTTTTATTAATTAAATTGTAGCATGAAGGGCCAGCTTTTTGGGGTTTCTGTCCTGCCCAGGTCACCCCAGCAGTTTAGACCCAGAGAAAATCACACAGAGGTCTCCATAAGATTATAAACTGATTGGCCCATTAGCTCAGCCCTCCCATTAGTTCTTGTAGCTTATATTAACCCATTATTCTTATCTGTGTTAGCCATATGGCTTAGTACCTTTCTCAGTGGGGCAGGTCACATCCTGCTTCTTTGGTGGTCTGTGCAGGAATGCCCAGAGAGCTTCCTGCTTCCCAGACTTCTCCTATTCTCCTTGCTTCACCTCTAATTACTGTCTGGTTGTCCCACCTATACATCCTGGCTAATGGCCAATCAGTGTTTATTTAAATCATGATTGACAGAATACGGACAATTCTCCCACACCACTTCCCCCTCTTTTTTTGTTTTTTTTTTTAAACAAAGAAAAATATCCATAGTCCATTTTTTGGGAATGTGGGCATAGTATTCCAGGCTACTTCCAGCTGGCTGGGAGTGCTGATAACCTTATGGGGACCCAAAGAAAATTTAGAGTTATGATCAAGTATCATCCTTGACTGGAGTATCCTGTGAAGCTTGATCATCTCAGGCAGCAGTCTTGAACCTCTTCTGGATGTAGAACTCTGTCATCTGGGCCATCTGTTCCTACTGGAGATTTCTCAGGTGGTCTTCCTTGATCAAATCTGAGTTTTCTTAACTCAGAATGAATCCACAGGCTCTCATTTCCTGTGGAAAGAAAAGCAAAATCTCTTCTCCAAAATAACATATCTTTGACTTCAATTTTGAAGTCAAGGTATTTTTAAAATAGCTATCTTGGACTAATTCTGCAGCATTTATAAGCAAATATCTTTTAGTAGCTGTTTCTCCTTCCTCAGCATTCAAACAATTCAAAGAGAGCATAATAGCATACAGTATCAAGATTCTCTGTGTATTTTCCATCTTTATGTGGCTTTATTTTAACCTCTATTTCTTTTATTTTTACTTTTAACTTTTGGCTTTTTGAGACAGGTTCTCTGTTTATCTTTGTCCTGGAACTCCCTCTGTAGACCAGGCTTTCCTTGCACTCACAGAGATCTGCCTGTCTCTGCCTCCAGGCATTGGGATTACAGGTGTGTGATACCATACCTTGAAGTCACAGAGGTCAATCTACCTCTGCCTCCCAAGTGTTGGGATTAAAGGTGTGTAGCACCACACCCACCTACTCTCTTTTTTTCTTAAGAACTTTGACATTTTTCTTGCATATATTTTTAACACACTGTTAACCATTTAGAGATTTTTTTGTTTTAAATCTCTCTTACTGTATATCTCTCTTTTTTCTGAATACACAAGTATTTAATTTTCCAAGCAATATGGGTAGGATAAAAGCCGTGGCTTTGATGGCTGGATCCAGCCCATTCCTTAGTTTTATGAAATTCCAGGCTCCTGGTGGAGGTACCGGCTGTAGCCATGTTTATCACCACAACTCTATGGTGTTTCAAGGTCCCTGCCAGCAAGCAAGCTGCAGCATTCTGCTCACAGACCACATTCAAATATTCCCTGGCTGGACCGCCTGCTTGAAAGAGTCAGAGTTTGCCCTGGCAAGAAGGCCCAGAAAGCCGGCATTTTAAAACGGCGCAGCTTTTTTCCTGCTATGGCTGAAAATTGAAAAGCATGCGGTCAGCTTTTCATCAACACCATTTAAGTGTTCATGGCAGGACCTCTTAAAGAGCTGCAAGGCTTTACAGCTAAAGCTGAGTCAGGAAGCCTCTCTTAGATGAGAGCACTTGCTTGCCTCTAGCAAGCAGAGCAGACCCGAGAAATTGCTGCTACCAAGAAAACATGCTTTACTCTATTCTTTCCCAAGCTTTCTCAGGCTTTCTGTGGATGCAGTTATCCATGTGGGCGTCATTCTGTAGCATGAGGTCCAAGCTTGCTGGGGTTTATGTCCTGCCCAGTTCCCCAGCCGTTTAGTCCCAGAGAACAATCACACAGAGCGTCTGCATTAGGTTATAAACTGATTGGCCCATTAGCTCAGGCTTCGTATTAGTTCTTATAAGTTATATTAACCCATTATCCTTATCTATGTTAGCCACATGACTCAGTACCTTTTTCAGCAGGGCAGGTCACATCCTGCTTCTTCTGTAGTCTGGGCAGAAGTGCCCAGAGAGCTTTCTGCTTCCCAAAATTCTCCTATTCTCCTTGCTCCGCCTCTACTTACTGTCTGGTTGTCCCACCTATACATCCTGGCTAATGGCCAATCAGCGTTTATTTAAATCATGATTGACAGAATATGGACAATTCTCCCACACCATTAAATTAATTCACTAATTTTCTATTCCAGCTACAGTTTCCCTCCCTCTTCTCCTGTTCCCACTTTCCACCTTCCCTCTGCCTCCCCAACCAACTCTTGTTTCTGTTTCTATTCAAAAAAGGATCAGGTTTTGCATGGGTGTTAACAAAGCATGTCATATCAAGTTGAGGTATGACTAAGCTCCTCCTCTTTTATTAAGGATGAGCACAGCAACCCAGTATGAAGAATATGTTGCCAATGTCTAGCCAATGTCTTAGGGTTGGGCCCTGTTCTCACTGGTAGGCATCCCAAAAGTATCCCACATTACACAACTGTCACACATATCTAGGAGGCCTAAGGCTCCCTACCTGTCAGTAAAGATTCTGTGAGCTATTATGAGGCAAAGTAAGTTGCTTCTGTGTGTTTCCTTGTGAAGACACTGACATCCCATGGCTTATAAAATCATTCCTTCATCTCTTCAAAGGGAAATTCTTCATCCGCCTCTACAAAAAACTCCTTGAGCTTGGCCCAGTGCTTTGTTGTGGATCTCTGCATCTGTTTCCATCAGTCACTGGATGGAGGCTCTCTGATGACAATTGAGGTAGTTACCAATCTGATTACAGGAGAAGGCCAGGTCAGGCTAGCTATCCACTATTACTAGGAGTATTAGGGATGGTCGTCCTTGTAGATTTGTGGGAGTTTCCCTTGCACCAGGTTTGTACCTGACCCCAAAATTGTTTGCCCTTTTAAGACATCACTTTCATTATTTTCCCTTCCATCAACCCTCCAACCAGATCCCACAATTTCACTTCTCCACCCACCCACGAGATCTTTTCCTTCACAAGGAAACTCATGGGTCCATATTTTAGCTCTCCTTGTTACCTAGCTTCTCTGGGGCTGTGGATTGTAGTATAAGTATCCTTTACTTTGTACCCAATATCCACTTATAAGTGAGTACATACCATCTTTGACTTTCTGAGTCTGACTTACCTCAGAATAGTTTTTCTAGTTACATATATTTGCTTTCAAATTTCCTGATGTCATTGTATTAACAGTTGAACAATAAATACTCCATTGTGAAAATTTATGACATTCACTTTATGCAGTTTTCATTTGAGGACTCTCTAGGTTGTTTCCAAGTTTCTGTCTATTACAAATAATGCTGCTATGAGCAGAGTTCAGCAGGTATCCTAACAGTATGATTGAGTATCCTTTGTGTAAATGCCCAAAAGTAGTATAGCCAGATCTTCAGGTAGATTGATTCCTTATTTTCTGAGAAACTGCCATATTGGTTTCTAAAGTGTCTGTATGAATTTGCCTTTAAACCAGCAATGGAGGGGGCGATCCCCTTACTTCACATCCTTTCCAGCAAAGGCTATCATTAGTGTTTATGATCTTGGGCAATTTGACTGGTGTAAGACAGAACTTTAGAATCATTTGGATTTGCATTTCCCTGATGGCAAAAGATGTTGAACAATTTTCTAAGTGTATCATGGCCATTTGAGATTCTTCTGTTGAGAATTCTCTGTTTAGATGTGTACCATTTTTAATTAGCTTATTTATTTTTGATGTCTAGTTATTTGAGTTATTTATATTTTTTGGAGATCAGCCCTGAATTAGATATGGGTTGAAGATCATTCCCCATTCCATAGACTGCCATTATGTTTTACTGCCAGAGTTTTTTGCTTGTTGCTGGGCCCTAACATCTTCCTCAGGAAGGGTGGTGAAAAGATACAATGTCAACAAACACAGATGCCAGGAATCAAGTAGAAGGCTTACAGCAGAACTGTTTATATAACAATGTGGGAGAAAGCCCTCCCAGCATCCAGGCATTCTGATCAGTTGATATTTCCTACTCTTCCCTCCTTAACTTGGCACAATCAGGACCTCTGACAATGCCTGTTGCTAGGCATTCTCAAAACACAGTTTGGTTGCTCCTTATTGTTCAGGACCTCTGACAGCTCCAGGCAGACTCCAGGTTGGTTCCCTTTGGCCTCGAAGGCCTTAACTTCCTACATATCCACCTTTTAAATTTATTACATAGAACACTCAGCAGGAGTCACAGTTCTTTGCTCAGGCCTTGTTGATCCCACCTCAGGAGAGGTCAGAAACTGGACTGTGCTTGTCTTAGATGCACCTGCTGGACAAGCTCTTATGTGTCATTGACTGCTAGCCCTGGAAGAGCATTCATATCTAGACAGTTGCCAGGGGAGGGAGGAACTAGGCAATAGCCTCTTGAATTCCAAGTAAGCAGACATGCATATCCTCCTGTGGAGGACTGTGAGAAGAATGCCTAAGAGCCATTAACACCTTAAGAGTCACCTTAGTTGCTGTCCGCTGATATCAGATCTGTTGCATTAGACATTTAAAGTGAATAAGGTTTAACAATACTAATGCATATGTGAGCACCCAAGAGGGAGCCTTTTTATATTATGCCATACTTTTTCATAAAATGAGGATACAAAGGTCATAACCTTTGCTTGTAATAATTCAAATTGTTAGGGGGGACAATGAGAGCAAGAATGGGGAGTATATATGTTACCCATCCTGGGTTATTCCCTTCTTGGTAGAAGCAGGCTGATCCATGATTGAGCATACATCTCTTAACGGTCCCCATAATGGCATTGTGTCAGTCTGAGGGAAAACACAGACATACCCACAGATTAGCAGGGTGGTTGGCAGCTGCCATTGGAGAGAGATATGATCTCTCTATCTCACTAGTGGCAGAGGTGTGTTGCTTGGCAGAAATGCCTAGTGCTTGCAAGTTGAGTGTTGCTGCAGGAGCTTCTTCTACTCCTTTAGCCAATAGCCTTTAAGATACCAGCCCACTTGGGAGTGGTCTCTTTGGTTTGAAAAAAGCAGCGGGAGCCATGTGCTCCCTCTCTTGCTTCGGACTCTGCTTCTGGCTACTAGACTCTTCCTGGTCGTGCAGAGGGCTGTTGTCTAGCACGGTGATCTGTACATTTTCCTTTAAATAAATAACCCTTTTATTAATCATAATTCCAAACTGGTGTGGGACTGTTTTGTGACTTACTCCATTCTGATTCCCTTGTCATCAAAACTGAGAAAGTTCATATGGAAAAAGACCTCTGTTAAGGCCAGATGAAGCTCACTCCTAGCCTATGTTGAGATAGCCCTTGCCAACAGCTCCTTAAGAGCTCTATTGGTCCTCTCCACATGTCTCTGTAGGTTGTAGGGGATGCCAGTGGTATGGGAAATCTTCCAGGATCCCAGAAAGTTATTGGACCGTTGAGAGGCATAGGCAGAGCCATACATGTGGACACATAGATATATTAAAAATGTAATAATATTACATGTCACATCTATCTATCATCTTACTATCTTCTATCATCTATATATAATCCATGTATCAATTATCATCTATGAATGCATGCATGTATCTATCTATCTATCTATTTTACTTATCAATCTGTCACTATATACTTAAGTTGCTTAGCCAAAGAAAGTACTAAAGAGTCAAAAGAAAAGAAATAGAATTTGGGGGAGATAACAGTTTTGAAAACAATAGTCCCTAGTATTTTGGTTTTCTTCTGTCCCACACTAGGTGGCTCTTCTGATATGAGATAGAAACTCTGAATTTTTCTCCTAACAACATGCTGCATTTAGAGAAGGAGAAAGCCACACTCCAACTCCAAAGTCAGCTTTGATTTTTAATTGAGTTGGGACTACAATTTTCCTGAGACATAAAGAGATATAGACATGTAGGTAGTGAGATCTAATATGTGACAGGTATCAGAGCTCAGTCCTCTGAGTTTTTATTGGAATCTGAAAGTGCCAGGATGATGTGAGGACGGGAGCAGAGGAGAGAACTGCATGGGCCTTTACCTTTATTGGAAGTGTAGGGAGACCTGCTAAGATATTGGTTTTTTGGCAAGTGACTGTCAATTAGTTTGATATATCCAAAGTGATAGTATCTGATCAACCATTCAGTCCAGGGATGATCAGGAGTTTAGTCAGTCCTGTCCACTTAATCTCACAATTTCCTATAAAGCTAATCTGAAGGTCCAGAAGAATTTGTCTTTTGTCTACATTTTCAGTATAAGCCTTAACATCATTGATTCTAAGGGGCGCTGACCCATGTTCACTTTTGTGAAGCTGAAGGTGCTGAGGTGGGCATTTGCTGCCCACCATAACTGGTTCTTGAAAGAGCTAATTTAGAATTTGACAAATAAAGTGCCACATTTTCTTTACCATCTTATTTATCCATTCTACTCTTTTGGTTCTGGAAAACGAACCCAGGGGAGCAGATTGCAGGCTTGCTTCCCCAGGTGCACAGCTCACCCCTTGTTCTCCAAGAGTACCAGTGCAAACACAGGTGACTGGCTTTAAGGCCTCAGCTCCAGCACATCAGACAAGATGCCCAAGCACCAGCAGCACCCAACTGAAGATCAGTCCCAGGTAGTCTACAGTGTACACCAGTAGCAGCAGCAGCAGCAGCAAGAAGCTGTAGCCACTGCTGCATCCACCTACCAGTTGCTGAGAGTCAATGGGGACCAGAAGCTGTGAGGACACACCAGAGTAGCCAGCTGCAGCCTCACTCTGCAGGCTAGGTCCAAACTCCCACTTCTCAGACCGCCCACCAGAGTCACAGTGGGGACTGCAGAAGCAGCAGGCATCCCAGATGACTCTGGTGGGCTCAGAACCCTGGGTTGGCCTAGGCCATTTTATGTTTGTCCCTCATTGGCTAGGTACAATCAGGACCACTGACAGTGCCTATTGGTAGGCACTCAGGAAACACCACTTGGTTGCTACTTACTGACTAGGCACAGTCAGGATATCTACAGCTGCAGGCCGACTCCAGGTTGGCTCCTTTTGGCTTTGTAGGCTTTAACTTCCTACATATCCACAGAAAAATTTCAGTTTCTGGAGGTACCATTTATTAACTGTCAATCTTAGGGTCTATGCTACTGATCTTCTTTCTCTTCTATCAGGTTCAGTGTAACTGGATTTATGTTTTATATTTATATATGTTTTATATTTAATCCAGTTGGACTTGAGTTTTGTGCTGGGTTATAGATATGGATCTATTTACATTCTTCTATATGTCAACATCTAATTATGCCAGCACCATTTGTGGAAGATGCTTTGTAATATTGTATAATTTTGACTTCTTTGTCAAACCCAGATGTTCACAGGTATGTGGATTTACATCAAGGTCTTTGATTTGATTTTCTTGAACCACTTGTCTATTTTTATGCCAATAGCACTATCCTGTTTTTATTACTATATCTCTGTAGTAAAGCTTGAAATCAGGACTGGTGATACTTCCGGAAGTTCTTTCAGTGTACAGGTTTCTTTTAACTATCTTGGGTTTTTGGTTTTTTCATAAGAAGTTGAGTATTGTTCTTTCCAGGTCTGTCAAAAATTGTTTTGGAATTTTAATGCGGATTGCATTGAATCTGTAGATTTGTTTTTGAGGAAATGCCCATTTTTACTATCCTAATCCTACCAATCCATGAGCATGGGAGATCCTTCCATCTTCTAATATCTTTTCCAATTTTTTCTTTGAAGACTTTGAGTTTCTGTCATACAGGTCTTTAACTTGTTTGGTTATAGTTGCTCCCAAGATATTTTGTATTATTTGTGGATATTATAATTTTTTCCCAGCTCATTTATCATTTGTATATGGGAGAATAGTGATGTTTTTTAGTTAATCTTGTAATCAGCCTTATCACTGAAGGTGTTTATCAGTTATAGGAGTTCCCTGACAGAATTTTTTGGGGTCGCTTTTCTATATTATAATCTGCCAATGGGGATACTTTAACTTCTTCCTTTTCAAATTGTATCCTGGTGATCTCCTTTCTTGTCTTATGGCACTAACTAGTACTATATTGTATATGGAGACAGTGCACAGCCTTGTCTTATTTCATTGTGTCCGGTAAGATTGGGTATGTTGTGTACTCATTGTCATTGAATTCTAGGAAATCTTAAATTTCTTTATTTCTCCTTTAACCCACTGGTAATTCACTAAAAAGTTGTTTAGTTTTCATGAGTTTGTAGGCATTTTGTGGTTTGTGTTGTTGGTTAGCTCCTACTTTAATCCATTTTAATCCAATAAGATACAGGAGGTTATTCCAATTTTTTAGTTACTGTTGAATGTAGTATGATTAATAAAAACCCACAGACAGACATTGGGGCTCAACCTGAAAACCAAAAATCCAAAGAAGTCAGCCACTGGCACTTCTACCTCAGACTGAATATGGGCAAGACCCTGTCTCCATGAATCAAATCCTTAAGACTCCATTCCCCACAGTCCACATTCCTTACTCCACATTCCATTTGCACTGTGACCGAGGATGTGGCCAATTTTAAAAAAGGTTCCATGAGATGATGAAAAGTTATTTTCTTTTGTTACAGTTAAATATTCTGATGATTTCTGTAATTCTGATAGATCTGCCTTTATTTAGTACTTGGTTATCAGTCTGCCTCTGTCTCCCTCATGCTGGGGTTAGTGGCATATGCTAACATGCGGAATAATCTGTTTTTGAAAATGAAGCATGGTATGGGAACCAGTGAATGAAAATGGAAAAGACTTTAAGAGGTCTTTGCCCTATTTCTCTAGTGTCCCTCTTCCTCTGTTACTGTGTTGTTTTTCTGTGTGTGTGTGTGTGTGTGTGTGTGTATGGTAATGTAGCACGTGTGATCTCCAGATTGACAGTGATCTTCCTACCTGTGGATCCTAACTGCTTTATTTGAAGCATGCACCACCATGCCTGAATTGAAATATAAATTCCATGATGTGAATTGCCTCTTCTTTTTAAAATTGTTTTCGTCATTATTTAAAATGTATGGGTACTACGCCTGTAAGAATAATAAAAAATTCAGACAGTCTAAAATACCTAACCCACCTCATCCTATAAAGAGACCACATGGTAGAGACATATGATACTCTGACTTAATTTTCTATAAGGGTCACTCTTTATCCCCCAATTTATCTTCAAGCCAGGACTTTGTACAGAAAACTATTGACACCAAGTTCTTAAGGCTCAGGGTTGGAATACATACCAGAAGGAAAAATACAAGGAGTGGGAGATTTTACTGACATTTACCCATCCTTCAAGAAATATAAAATTAACTTGCATTGTCTTCTTAAATCTCCTATCTGCCTCTGCAGAACAATCTGCCTCGGCTCCTAATCCTGTTCTCACAGTCACTCTTGAGAAAAGAATAATCTCTCATATTGTCTGCTTTACTGATGTATGCCTAGGTACCTGTATCCTCATTAGTGAACCAAAGAACAGGGTCTGTATGAATTATCCACCCCATACATTTGACTCTGGAATATCTATGAACTTACAGAATTCTCCATGATTTGTTTTGTTTTTTTGAGACAGTGTTTCTCTGTGTAACAATAATGACGGTCTTAAGATTCTCGCTACAGTCCAGGCAGCCCTCAAACTCACAGAGATCACCTGTCTCTGCATCCCCTGCCAGGATTAAAGTCATGTGCCATCACCCACTCCTAGGATTTCACTGAATTTTATTTGTTCAATTTTAACCTGTCAGTACTAAATTTCTGTGATGTATATTTTGAAACACATGCCCAATAAATCAATAAACTTCTTGTGATTATTGGTTAGGGAAAATTTTGTATCTCTTGTGAGATAAACTTATATTTATATTAAACATTCTTGTAACCCTACTTCCTAAATTTATAATCTATTAATCCCCATTAAACTTCTACCTCTAGAGAGAAGTGAAGCATGATAACACCCAGGCTAAATTTCCCTTTTTAGAGATGGCTTTCTATATGTCAGGATACCTGGGTTTGTAAAGGAATAGTATAATTTACTATATGCAGTCTTAGATTTAGTACTGATAGGTCAGAGAATATAGGAAACAGAAAATACAGAACATACAAAATAATGGAGAAAGAAATAATATTAGAGTGCTCTTTTTCCATAGCATATTTATGAATATAATTATAGCACTTAGAAAATGAAAAAAATAGCATGAATTTGAGGAGCATTTTGAGGCAGACACAAAAGTGGGCAGTAAACCTGGAAGAAAGGAGTCCTGAGTACCCTAGAAAAAAAGAGGATAGGAGATTCCATGTGGAAGGTGGGACTGGGACATCACAGAAAGACTCAGCATAGCCTCATATGTAGCATCAAGCTATCATAACTGACAGGAGTTACAGATTATCTGTCACCCAGCAATCTGTCCCTTTGGTTACATGGGACACATGCTTTTCCAAGAACAGCTACAGATGATGCAAATCGCCATGATTACTTCAAGACTAAAAATTTTAAAGTATCGACTTCCTTTGACAGTTAGCTAGCATTGGAGACACATGGATAAGAAAATTATTCAGACTCTGTGGAAGCCATAAAAGATATTATGTAAATAATGTGTCAACAATAAAATAAAGCAAACATACACCAAGTATATAAGGTATAACCTCCTTAGTATAAATGAGGAAATAATCTGAACTTTCAGTGGCACTAGGAAATTTATTGATGCTATCATTTTGGTTTATGTCAAGAAGTTAAAGTAACCAAGAATTCACATTTCATTCATCTGTTTTATGAAACAATTAGCAAACATGGTGGTAAAGTCCCATGCCTGCTTCATTCATGATGAGGTCACAAGTCAAATTGGTAATAGACCATGAGTCTTCTGCTCAAGATTAACTCTGCTGCCTTCTAAGATGAGCCCATTTATCATAAGGTACTGTCCTTGCAAGATCCAAACATCTGGAGGTTAAATGTACATTTTAAACCCTTTTCTTTGAAAACATACATTAGTTTGATTAGTATAAATACTATATATAACTAGTTATATACTATATATAACTAGTATGGCTCTCCCATGACTGCAGTGTCTTACATAATCAACAACCCAATTATATCTTTCCCACATACAACAGCACATAATATACAGTTCCTTTCCAAAGGATGGCAGTGGACATAGTCTGGAATAATTGGACCAAGAAAAATTCAAACTCAGCTATTTGTTCACTTATTAGCTGAAGGAGGCCTTAGTTTTGTTGATGACAATGTTCTTCTGGGAAGGAATGGTGGCCCAAGTTTATAAAATCCTGGTAAGGGCTAACATGGGAGAATCCCAGGAACTTTCACATCAGTTTGGGTTCTAGCTAAAGACTGCAAACCAGGTAGCCTCTACTCCTTCATCATACTTGCAGTATGCTCTGGGATAATACACTGTAAAGATCTGTCACTCAAATTGGTTTAATACAATGCTCACTGGCCAGTAACCAGGCTCGAAGTATAGGCAGGGAAACCAGACTAGGAGAATTCTGGGAAGAGGAAAGGCAGAGATTTAGGCATCAGCTAGATGCTAAGTATGCAAGATGAGAATGCCTTACTGATAAAAGATACCAAACTATGTGACTAAACATCGACAAGAATTATGGGTTGTAAGAGCTTGTTAATAAGCCTGAGCTAATAGGCCAAGCAGTTTATAATTAATATAAACCTCTGTGTTTGGGGACTGAATGGGAGCAGGATTGGTGGGGCAGAAAAATACATCTACAGCACTGTCTGCAGGTTCCATTTTAACCTGAGAGCTTACTGAAGTTGAAGAGATGTCAGTGCACTGGGCAAGGTGAGAACAAGAGGAAATAAAGACAGCTGAGGGATACTAGAAGTGATAGGCAGAAGACTTATGTGGCTCCAGTAAGCAGGGAGCTGGGAGCAGATGTCTGGCCCATGGGGTCTCCTCTGTCAGTCTCTCAGCCACAAAAAGGAAACCTAGTACCAATTTTCTGTCTCTGTCCCAGATAGACAGGACCTACTCATCACTATGAGAATTGGGACTCCTCAGTGCACTTGGACCTGCAACACCCTACCCTGGTACTGTGACTGGATCTCTAGAATATGGGTAGAGAAGACAGAGGAATAACCACATTGACCAATGGTCTGTACTGGGTATTTCTGTCCTTACCCAGGCCCATGAAAATATAGAAACAACCTCTACTTGGTAAAAATTCTGTGGCCTTGGCATAAAAGAGTGGGACTCCCGATTTGCAGGTCTCCTAAACTGGCTTCTCAGGCTGCAGAGAAGTGGTTGCCACTGATGAGGGGACAGAAGCAATCCTGCACCCTAGAGTTAATAAATGCTGGTGCCACAGCCCTGAAATTCTGGAGCTTTAGGGAAGACTATAGGCATTAGCCTGGGACAATCCCAGTCTTCCTTGGTTTTGTGGTTCTCCCACCATGCCACATTAACCATTCTCAATTTGGATGACTTTGAAATCCTGAAACTCCTGCCTTTACTTTCTATGTCCTATGATTACAGGCTTGTACCATCATGCCTGGCTTAGGTGGCTTCTTTCCAACTCCATTTAGTGAGTCACTACAATGGGGGTGAGTATATAAAATGATCCTAATTAGCCTTACAAAAACAAACAAACAAACAACCCAGAGCCAGATATTAGGGTGAAAGCTGAAAGATCAGCGAAACAGAGCAACCACCAGTACTTTGAGTATTCAGACTAGGTTGAGGGCTGAGATCCTGTCTCTACCAACCTTATATTCCTGTCTCCATCTCCCTAGAGCTGGGATTAAAGGGCTATACCACCACCACCTGACTCTGTTTCTCTTTTAGACTGGTTAAATCTCCTGTTGCCCAGGGTGGCCTTGAAATCCTGATCTTGTTTCTACTCCTAAGTGCTGGGATTAAAGGTGTGTGCCACCACAGTCTGGACTGTACGTTTAACTAGTGGCTAGCTCTGTCCTCTGATCTCCACATCAGCTTTATTTGTCAAAACACAAACAAAATATGATACATTTCCCACTTTTTATCTAAAAAAATGTGAAGACATTAGCTGACTCAAAAAAACTATTTACAAAACTAAAATAACTACATACAAAGGTAGAATTAATTAAATTAACAATGTCTAGTACACTAGCATTTGACAAATTCAGAAAAAATACTCCATTATCTATCCTATCTTGGTGAGTACAAATAGTTGTACCTAAATCACTTTCTATTCTAATCTTCATTACAACATTTCTGTACAACCCTTTTCTTTTTGTAATGAGATCCCTGAATCTAATCTCCTTTGTCTAGTTTTTTTCTTGATCATTACCAGAAACGTGTACTGAACCAGCCTTAAATGTTAATATTCATGACCCATCTTTTGGGAATGCAGGTGTAGTTCATTACAATAATTCATGTTGACTGGGGACACTTGGGGACCTTTCTTGGGGTCCTTAAAGGACCTTAAAGAACCCTGAGAAAATTCAGGATTATGGTCAAGTTGTGAATTCTCTCCAGCTGGATCATCTCAGCCTGAAGTCTTGAAGCCATTCTGGAAACAGAACTCAGAAGAAACTGCAACAGAAGTGCTGTGAAACAGTGGGTTATGTGGATCATCTGCACCCTTTGCAGAGTTTTCAGAGGATCTTCCTCATTCAAATCTTATTTTTCTTAACACGGAATGAATCCAGAGCCTCTTATTTCCTGTAGAAACAAAGGCATAACCTCTTTTCCAAAGTAACATATCTTTTGACTTAAATTTTGAAGTCAAGGCATTTTCAATACATAGGTTGGATTAATCCAACGTTTATAATCAAATGTCTCTTAGCAGCTATTGCTCCTTTTGCAGTAGTCAGAGTTCAAAGACAACACAATAGCATACAGTAAGCACACTCAATGCATTTTCCATCTTTCTGTGGCCCTTTATATTACTTTACTCCCTATTTAAAGACTATTTTTTAAAACTCTCTATTGCCTTTTTATGAGTCTATACCGTCTCTTTATTCCTCCAAGTCTGTAGGTATTTTTAAAAACACCTGTTAAATTATTTAGAGAGAGTTTTTCTCTGAATCTCTCTTTACTTCATAGCTCTCTTTTCTGAACTTGAATCTATAAAATGCTAAGCAGCGTGACTAAGACCAAAACATTTGGCTTTGCAGTATTCCTTGGCTTCCTATAGTCTACCATCTTCATGGCAGAGGTACCAGTGGGAGCCACAGGTATCACTTCAACTCTGAGAGTCCCACTAGAAATTTCACGGGACACACCCAATTTAAGTGTTTGGTAGCAGGACCTCTTGAAAGAGCTACACTGTTTTCCCACTACCAATGAGTCAGGAAGCCATCTCTTAAAGGAACTGTACTCATGCTTGCCACTAGCAAACAGGAAAAAAGCAGTTACCAAGAAGCTGAGTTTTGAATCCATTTTTATGTGTTTAGAATATTTTAAAAAGCCTTTCTAGGCTTTATGCACAACTTCTTATCCCAAGCTGGGCACCAGACGTAACATGCTCCTAATTACTCTCATCAATAAAAACTAGGAGTCAAACATCAGTGTAATAACATGATAGATCAGAGAAAGATAGAAGCCACAGTCATATCTTACCTCTCTGGATCCTCTAAACAAAAGGATTCTAAGATGCTGCCTCTACCTACCTTATATTCCAGTCTCCACCTGTCAATTGCGCTGGGTTCAAATGTGTGAAACTCCTGAGTGCTGTGATTAAACAGGTGAGTCACCACTGCCTTGTCTATGTTAACAAGTGGCTAGCTCTGCCTGCTAACCATCAGGCATGCTTTATTTTGTCAGAAATCGAAACATCATACAACTATATTTAAAGACCACTAATCTCTGTGAGCCTGGAATTCAGTATCTATAGAATAAGAACAGATCTCTGCTAAGGTTCTTTGAAGAGTTGTAACAAACTCCAAGCTCGATGATAAAAAGAGACAGTACTACTCATCGTTCAAAGACAGTGAACTTTACAACAGGAGGGTTGGTGGGACAACTTTCTTGTTGCAAGAGTTAGGACCAGAGCCTGTGTACAAACTCCTTTTAATTAGTCAGGTTCAGCCACTCATCCTCAATAATGAATTAAAAGAGCTAATTTCTCCATTGTGATGTGCCCAACTATAATATAGGCCCTCTGCACCAAGCTGAAAAAATCTCTCTGATATTTTGGAAGAGTGTAGTTATTTAGTAAGATCCAAGCCCAACAAGGGATTCATAGTGAGACTACTCTTTAAAACATTTTTTTTCTAAAAAAGAGGATATAAAAAGAAGAAAAGTGCAATTTATCATGAAATCAGAAACATGAATATGTATTCAATGGGACTAAATTCAAACATTGATGAAAACAGAAGTTAACCATTCTTGGTGTCCTGTTTTGCTAGAAAGCAAAAATATGCACAAGTAATTTAACTAAGTCATATAATGGACTTTTATCCATCCTTTAAACCCTCCCACATTTTTAGCTCCTGTTTTCTGCAAGGCATTTGTTCAGGCACAGTGCAAATATTTCTTCAGGAGAAACATTCTCTGCAGGATTTTTTTCTTAAACTGTAATTTCAAGGAAAATTTGAGTTTCATTCAGTCCACTGTTTGCCTAATTGTCAGGCAAAGGGAGATACATATGTCTCTTTAAAATACACCTACTCATGTCAGGGAGTCAGGTTGGAGGGATAACACTGGGGCAGAGCAGGTGGAGAGATACAGTGGTGTCACTGGCAGTTGTATTGTATTTGCAAAAAATAATGAAAGAGTAGAAGAATTGGAGATGTTTAACCCACAACAGCTGTGTAGATACAGAGAGCTCACTAGGAGCCACCTTGTCTCCAGGAATAGCCAGATCATTGCCTTTAGTCATTTGATCCTCTGGCTCCCACATCCAAAACTCCAACCCTAACAGTTTATCCATACCCCACATCTCTTTGTAAATGTAAGACTGCCCAGCCTTAGGGTGACTTCTGTTTAGGTCTCAGGGTCTACTGATAATCTGGATGTCATCTAGAGTCACCAAAGGATGCTAACTGAAGCTTTTGAAGATGTTAAGGAAACAGAAGATGATGTCATTTGGACAAGTCAGACTTCATGGTTATGAGGTCCTTTTCTCTCCATAGAGGACACATAAACCCCAGCAGAGGGCAGCTGACATGTGTCTTTGTGGGCTAACATCACATATGCCAGAGTTGAGACGACCTCAGTCTTGTGGCTTTGGACAATTGGTCAGCCACTTTTAAAAAACTTGTTAGTTTCTCTCCTGATCATTTTTTGTACTCTTCCTTCATTTTGTGGAAATTCGGGCTCAGAAACATCTTAAAACACCAAGTCTAAATCAGTGTCTGATGCAATCAACCTTCTATTTTTTTTCTGAATCATTAGGGCTGGGGTAAAGATGAATTTGGGATCAACTATCCCCCACTTTACTGCTATTAATGTCATGTTCATGGGGTTGAGTAGATGGCTCAGAAACTAAGAGCAAAGGCTTCTCATCCACAGGGCCTTGTGATTTGCAGCACTGAATAGACAGCTCACAACACTCTAACTTCAGTCATGATTTGACACCATTTTCTGGTCTCCAGTTGTAACTGACATGCATTTGGTATACACAGAGGCAAGACTTATACACCTAAATTACTTTAAATTCTTTTTTAAAATAAAATATACATGAAGAAAACCTTTTCACAATATTTAATCTCAAATACAGATGTCTTTTTACCATTTGCATATCTGGTGCCCTAGGCCAGATGAGGCATCGGATCTCTTGGACTTTGAATTACAGGTACTTCCAAGCTATGTAATGTAGGTGGTAGGATCCAGATTTGGTTACTCAACAGGAGCAATACAACTGAGCAAACTCTATAGTTCCCAAACATATCATAATATAATATAGCACGTAAGATGGAAGTGTGTATATCCTACAGCCCAAGTGTAGAAATAAACAAAAAAATTCTAGAAGTAATATAAGTTTCCTAGACATAGAATTTAAGTTATTGGGCTTAGCAGAAACCAAATTAATCAACAGAGACAATTTTCTGGCATTCAAAGTGTTATGAAAAAGTGTTTAGTCCTCAGAATAAACTAACACATTCCAAAATAAGGTGATTAATAGTATTTTATTTTCATTTGCAAATAGGATTTATTATCCAAATTGTTCTGTTTACTTCTATCCTTGGATGAAAATATGTTTAAAATCTGAAAAGAAGACAACATTTTAGTGATATAATGTATCAACTAATCTTTGAGAATCAATGAGATGTCTCAGTGGGAAATGTCTATGCTGTCAGACTGGAAACCTCATCTAGATCACCATATGAAGAAGGAAAAAAGGAAATCCCACAAAGTTGTCTTCTTGTCTCCACATATGTATCATGGTCCAAAAAAGCCATAATCCCATAATCATCTCTCTCTCTCTCTCTCTCTCTCTCTCTCTCTCTCTCTCTCTCTCTCACACACACACACACACACACACACATCCATAGCACATCAAGATATGTGGTGAAATACACAGTTAATTGCTGATTATCCTACATTAGTACAGCTCTACCAGATAAATGAAAATGCTGTTTTGAATACACATGAGGTATTTAATGGTTCTATTCTGTTAAGCATTTTAACATCGACATTTTTTAAACATGTTAATAAAACAGCATGCATTGGGGTTACATCTTCACCCTTAGACTTTTACTAAGGAGGCTGAAATATGACAACCATGAATTCAAATGTAGCCCTTACTAATTACCGACAACAGAGCCAGGCTGGATAATGTACAACATCTCAAGGGAATTTGTGAAAATATAAAAAACAAAACCAGAAAAAACCCCACCATTTTGGACACCCTTACTTCAAAAGCATGATCACACATGGCCTGATATTTAAATAAACAATGGACCACTTATATGCTGGGCATGCCATTCTATGTATCACAGCAGAAAAATGCCTATTACATAGTGAAAGAATAAAAGAAGATGAACAGGAATCCAAGAAAGAATATAGGGACCACAAAATAAATTACTCTAAATGGATTTACCACATACACTTCAGTATCTACCTTGGTAGAACATGGTAACCAATTTACTAAATTCAAGGTTATGATGAAAAAGAAATCAAATTAACATTTTTTTATTGAAACTGAATTAAACTGTTAAGTCTAAAGTCTTTACTAAATTGTTTACATGAATAGATTTTTTTGCATAAATTATTTCCTATTTCCTGACATCAAGATGATATATGAAGGTTTTAACATATATACAGGGCCAGAGGCATGGCTAAGCAGTTAAGAGAAGTTCATTGCCAGGAAGGTCGGGTTTTTGACAAATTTCTGTAATTCCTTTTAAAGAAGATCTAAGTGTTTAAACTTTTGGGAACCGGCATGCACATGAACATACCCACACAAAGACACACTGACAGCAATAAGTAAAATTAAGTCACTAAACAATCTGATTTTCATTGAAAAATGTTTTTCTCTTGTATACATTTATTCCTGTAACACAGGAGTTGAAGCATCTAAAGGCTTACTTACTGTTTCTATTCATCATATACTAGTTCATGTAACAGAAAGCAAGCATTGTAGGACTGATGTCAGACAAATCAATCTTTCTCACTTATATAATGCTTGCCCTGCTGAATAAAGTGTGTCCCTAGGGGTGAGCATGCCATTTCACATCCACGCACCATTTCCAGTTTCCACTTTCAACTTCAGGCTGCAGATGGAAGATGTCAGTTCTCAGCTGTCTACTTTAACTTCCATGTTTGACACTTGTTTCCATGCCGCTTTTATGGTATTTCGGTATCCCTTTAGATCCAAGAACTAACTCTTTCTTAAACTGACTTATATATAATGTTTTTATCAACATTATAAATGCACTAAGACACATCCATTAAGTTTTATACCTGGATGACATATTTCATGTAATTGAAGAGAACTGTGGAAGAAAAAAGGGTTAGCTCTTAATTTAAATTCATAGGGCTTTTGTCTATGTGAGTTTGCAGTGCAAAATAAAGAGGGACATCATAATGCTTGAACAGATAGATTGGTGACACTTGTCATTTTTCTCCAGAATAATTTCATGTAAATGAATGTAAGTGGGTTGGCTAAAGATCTTACCAAAACCTTTATGTCCACATTTCCTGAAGTATTAATTTTTTCAGGTCCTCAAAGACGACTGTAACATGAAAAGATTTTAAGAGACCAGTTAACACTAAAAGTTTAACTCTTGTATAAAGACTACCAAGAAGTGCAAAACCTTACCACATTTAATACATTTATAGGGTTTCTCTGCACGATGATTTTTTTCTCATTATTTCAAAGACTCCAGATGCATGCAAAGGCTTTACCACATTACTTACATTCACAGGGTTTCTCTCCAGTATGTGTTCCTTTATGTATATGGAGATTACCGGGAAAATCAAAGGCTTTACCATATTGCTACATTTATAGGGTTTCTCTCCAGTATGTGTTCTTCCATGCATTTGAAGACTATGGTGTTGTGAAAAGGCCTTTTCACATTGATTACATTTGTAGGGTTTCTCTCCAGTATGCGTTCTTTTATGTATTCGGAGATGACTGTGTTGTGAAAAGGCTTTATTACATTGATTACATTTGTAGGGTTTCTCTCCAGTATGTGTTCTTTTATGTTCTTGAAGATGACTGTGTCGTGAAAAGGCTTTATCACACAGATTACATTTGTAGGGCTTTTCTTCAGCATGAGTTCCTTTATGTCTTTGGAGATTACCAGCACATGCAAAGGCTTTACCACATTGATTACATTCATAAGGTTTCTCTCCAGAATGTGTTCTTTTATGTATTTGGAGACGGCTGTGAAGCGTAAAGGCTTTATCACACTGATTACATTTGTAGGGTTTCTCCCCAGAGTGTGTTCTTTTATGTATTTGGAGAGTACTGTGTTGTGAAAAGGCTTTAGCACATTGATTACATTTATACGGTTTCTCTCCAGTATGTGTTCTTTCATGTCTTCTGAGACTACTGGCACATGTAAAGGCTTTACCACATTGTTTACATTCAAAGGTTTTCTCTCCAACATGTGTTCCTTTATGTACTTGGAGACTGCTGTTGTGTGTAAAGGCTTCACCATATTGAATACTTTCATAGGGTTTCTCTCCAGGATGAATTCCTACATGCCTCTGAAGATGACTGTGATATGAAAAGGCTTTAGAACATTGAGTATATTCAGAGAGATTCTCTCTAGTATGGCCTTTTCTGTATCTGTAAAGATAATAGGCACAAATGAGATCTTTATCACATTCATTACACTGATAAATATTTATATCTCTATGAATTAATTTTACAATTTGGTCTAAATGTTAAGAGGAAAATGACGTTAAGGTTTACAATCATAGTGTACTCCTTTATTAAGTGTTGTTTTGTGTCTCTGAAGGTATGTGTAATGGTAAGAGTCTTTATTATAGGGCCCAATTTATAGTAACTTTTTTCTATATGAGATTCTTCATATATTTGAAGAGAACTGGGAAGAACTCAGAACTTTAACATACATACTGCATTCATAAATTTTCTAATATTGTGACTCATACTATATTTACAAAATGAACCAGAACAAACAGACATACATTTCACTACTCATAGGGCTTTTCTGCAGTGTAAGCTTATTGACGTACTCCCAATTGTTGGAAAAAAAAAGTTAAACTTGTATCACATCAAAAAACTTCTACTCAAAGTGGTGACTACTGCATATCTTCTAATTGTTCTGTGAGCGAGTTATGTTGCTTCTTTCCATATCTGTATGCTCACATGGCTTTTATTCAGGGTAACATATGATACACTGATAAAGGAAGAATAATAAATGATTCCACACTGCATTCACACAACTTGAGTTTCTATTCCTCATAGACATGTGGTACAAGTATTAAGGTTTCTTTTTAACAATGTTCTTTTTTTTTTTTTTTTGGTGTTCTTCGAGACAAGATTTCTCGGTAGCTTTGGTGCCTGTCCTGGAACTAGCTCTTGTAGACCAGGGTGGCCTTGAACTCACAGAGATCCGCCTGCCTCTGACTCTCAAGTGCTGGGATTAAAAGCGTGCGCCACCACTGCCCACTATGTTCTTAACTCTCAAAAAAATGTCCCTTTCACTAAACTTAGAAAAGTCACACGTAGATGAGGAACACTAGTTTACTCTGAACTATTTGCTTATTAGAAGGTTCTGGATATATATGTATCACCTACTTAACAGATATACTTTTTGTAATGTCTGAGTAGTATGGAACTAAACAGATAGGATGTTCTACAGCATAGCTATCATGGAGCTGTAATTCAAATGTGGATATCAGGTAAGGCACTGTTATCCTGTATTCTTTCTTAGAAAAATGCTTTGCAAACACATATCAGCTACCTGGCATTGGGGTGTTTAGTTTTCTGAAAATTTAATAGTTATTAGTATACTTTAAACTGTGCTTATTTACACTATTGCTTTTGTTTAAAACTTCCAGGACATGTTAAAATTTCTCCATAGGCACATTTGAATCAGCTTGCACATGAAAATTACCTTCCATGTCTTCCAGAATGTTGACAATGTTCTTCTAGATTATGATCTTCCCAACTGTAGCCTAAGACACAGTACCAGAAAATGTATGATATATCATGGGAAAGTGTGCAAAATTTAAGTTACTATCTTCAGTGAACCTTAGAGCATGCCAAATTTATTTACCTCCTTCTTCCACTTTCTCATCAACCGAAATTACAGAAGAGTATCAATAACGAAGGAACAGTTGTCCCTTTATATTTTAAAATGTGATGGAAAATTCAGTCTTACCTATATCAGTGAGGTTCCTATAGGTCTCCAGCATCACATCGTTGTAGAGATTCTTCTGGGAAGGATCCAGCAAAGCCCACTCCTCCCAAGTGAAGTCGACATGCACATCATCATAGGTCACCGCATTCTAAAATATCCCATACATGTGTACAACAGAGAGTGTGACACTGACAGCATGCTAAATGCATATTTGACAATATATTCATATAATTCTGGGGCTCCCCACACTTATACCATGACACAGAAGTTCTAATAATCAACTCATTTTAAATAAAGAACAATGAGGTTCACCTGTCATTTCTGCGCCCTTGGTCTAGGATATAGGCTTACAAGAGAAATGCATATTAAGAGACATAAAGAAAGAAACAAGCAAACAGATCAAAGTATACATCAGAGAAATTGAAAGAACTAACTACAAAAAAAGATGGGCAAGCTGGGTGTATTGACTCATGCCCTTAAGTCCAGCACTCAGGAGGCAAAGACAGGTGAATTTAATTGAGTTGGATGGCAGCCAGGCCTATGCAGTTAAACTTAAGGATAGTTATATTAGCTACATATTAGTCAGACCCTATCTCCCCCATAAAAATAAATTGAACAAAAATGTAGAAAGAACTAACAGAATTTTATTGAAGTTCCTACAAAGAATTATGCATACACTCCAGTTCAGCATCAGAAACCAGTTTAAACTATAACAATTATAAGATTTTACTAAAGGGAACAAATATTTAAAGTTACAAATAAACAGGTAAAAACATTAGTGATGTAAATATTGATAAGTAAACAACAGGATAGAAGAGATGGCTTAGCATTTAAGAGATCTTGTTGGTCTTGCAAACAGGTGGGCTCGACTGGCAGTACTTACATAGGTGCTCACAACTACCCATTACTACAAGTTCCGGGGCTGTAAGGCCTTTTGATTGCTGTGAGGACCAGGCACACATGTGGTGCATATCCATGTATACAGACAAAAGACACATATTGACTCAAAAGAATTCAAAGCAAACACAATTAGTAGGAATAATGTCACACACCAGCATTTCAATGATTCAGAAGGCTCAGGTAGTATTAATGCCATGAATACTGTCATCCTAGGAAAGAGAATGATATACTCTGCCAGATTTCAAAATTCAAAATGTAAGTGAAGCTCAGGAAAACAGCATATAGTTAATATGTACAAAACTACATTCTAGGGCCACCAGCCAAGAATATAAAAACAAATAAACCCAGATATGATGCCCCCACTTTAATCACAGGATGAAGGAGCCAGAATCATTTGGGTCTCTGAGTTTAGGCCAGTCTGATCTACAGAGATACTTTCAAGACAGTCAGGGCTACACAGAGCAACTTTGTCTTTTGCACCAAACGTTAACACAAAATTAAAAATGTCAGGCTACAAAAATGGCTTACCTTGAATAGAAATTGCATCAAATGTATCTTATGGGTTTTAGTAATACCATCTATAATGTGGTGAACTCATGACAGCCAGACACAACAAACAGGAGCTAAGGAAAAGGGCTGTGGAATGCTCAGGTGATTGAGTTGTACCAGTGCCTATGCATGAGCCCATCTGTGCGGGCTGGGAATGTGTCTAGGTGACAGTACTGTAGTGTGGACCTGGCTTAGCTCTTGTGGAGGTTGTTGCTGGGGTTTGGAGTACAGTTGCACTGTACTTTTCCTGAGTCTCAGATGTGCCTGTGATAAGAACAGTTGTCTTCAGGGTGGCTAGGACTGGTGAAGAGAGTTGTTACTGCCATACTTGTCATGGGTAAAGGTTTGTTTGTCCTGTGTTAATGAGAGTAGACTTAAAGCTGACTTCTTAGGAAGTGGGTTTTCGAGTTCCAGATGATCTGATGACATCCTCTGGTGTGCTTAATGTTGTTGACAGTGTTATCATTGTGCTATTTGTTTTCCTAGGACTTGGGGATACTGATGATCCCATTCCAGAGTTAGTGAACTTTGGTAGTGAAAGAGTTGTACCTAGAGGCTTGCTAACATCAGAAATTGTCTGTGCTGACTGAATTTTTCGTGTTTATCTTTGGCTATTTCCATTCCCTACATGCAGTTACCCATGGCAGATGTCTCATATCTTACTTATGTCTCATAGGCTCCTCACAGGGGCTCTGACCCTGCTAAACATAGATGACTGCAAGAATGCTGAACTGAAGCCACAGACCAGGAACCCATGACCTAAAATTTTGATTCTCTTTTTATTCCAGAACAACCACAAGTTTGGCTTCTTAATTGAGAGCCAAATGTACCTTGCCAAGCTTGGACAAAAGTTGCAGCAGATTTTGTTGGAAGCTACTTACTGGGAATAGGATTCACTTTGCCTAATCCTTCCATTAATTGAAGGCTTGACAGGATGCTCTTAGGGCACCTTGATGGGCTTCCACTATAGAGCAAGGGCCTTCTCTTTAATGGTGATGATCTTCCTGCCTCTGTTTTAGCATGACTGCCATCTGAAACTACCTTTCTATTATCATTTATTTCTGCTCAACTTGTTGCTTTCTCCTTTGTAGAACTGAATAAGTCATCAATAATAAACATGGAACAGATTCAATATTCTACCTATGAAATCAACCCATTACTTTTCAATTTGGCCTTACTCAATATCGCAGGGTAAGGGCAGAATTAGAAAGATTTTAGGCCAAAATAAGACAAATTACCACTATCTTAATTTTTCAAGGAAACTAGTTCCCACTAAAATCCTTCGATCTTGACCTCATCTGTGTGCATTACTCTTAAGAGTCCCATCTTCCTTATCCTACAAGAAGAGATGATTGAGCTCTGTACACCTTTAATGACTTTGCCATTTACATCCTGGTATCTTCTACATTCATCTAAAAAAACCAAACATTCCCAGGTTCTTCCTATGAGCACGATCAATTTTAATGTTCCATTTTTTTTTCTGACTTGCTTCTCTGCTGTTGTGATCACATTATCTAACCAAAAGTATCTCAGGCAATTTTATTTAGCTGATTCTGCAATATCTCAGTTCATCATTGCACAAGCATAGAATTGAAAATCAAGCTAGAAAATAGAGGAAAAAAACATTGACAAACATTGTTTCCTGGCTTTCTCACTTGCTTTATCACTGTATTGTGTTCAGTTAACTCTCTTATCCATCCCATGTCCACTTGCAAAGAGGCACTGCTAACTAAGTGGAAGAGTGTAATACAAATAATAAAAACCAAGAGACAGATATTGGGTTAAGCCTAAAGTAAAGCAAAGCAGTCAAGCCACTAGAGAAGACTCACCTCTACCAAGGCTGGACAACTGCAGACTGAGCCCCACCCATCCCTCTGTCTCTTCCCATCTTATATTCCCCTTAAGTGCTGGAATTAAACACATGTAACTCCCTAGTACTGGGATTAAAGGTGTGAGCCAACACTACTGGGATCTGTGTCTACATTTATCTTGTGAAGCCCTGGGTGGCCTTGCATTCACAGAGATCCATCTGCCTCTGTCTCCCAAATCCTGGGGTTGAAAGTATGTGACACTACTGCCTGGTCTTTAGTATCTTAGTTTTACCCTCTGATCTTTAGGCAAGCTTTATTTATTAAAATATAAATAAAATATCACTATAGGAGAGTCTTCCAACACCAATATAAATCAATACAATCTGTTACAGACATAGCAGTTCCTGGCTACTGTGAATAAGGTAGCTTTCTTTGAACATAGTTAAGTATGTGTCCTTGTGGCAGGATGGAGGAGCATTTTGGGCGTATATGCCCAAGAGTGATATAACTGGGTTTTGAGGTACATAGATTCCCTATTATCTGATAAACTACCATAGTGATTTCAAGCTTTCATTCCCACCAGCAATGGAGGAGAGTTCCCCTTGTTCCACATCCTGGCCAGCATGAGCTGTCACTTCTTGTTATTGATCTTAGCCATTCTGACAGGTGCAAGATGGAAAAAAAAAATCAAAGTAATTTTCAGTTACATTTCCTTGATGTTGAACATTTCTTTAAGTGTTTCTCAACCATTTTGGAATCTTCTATTGACAATTGTTTAAATATGTATCCTATTTTTAATGGATTATTTGGTTTGTTGATGTTTTAAGTTCTTGAGTTCTTTATTATCTTGACTGAGGCAACCCAGAACCACATAGACAAACATGATATGTACTCATTTATAAGTAGCTATTAGCTGTCAAGTAAAGAATAATCACATTACAATCCACAGAGCTAGAGAAGCTAAGTAACAAAGATGGCTGTGGGAGCAAGGAAAGCATGGATCTCTCTGGGAAGATGAAACAGAAGAGATTGTGGGTGGACGGGGGGCAGGAACAGAAAGGATCGGGTAAGTATGGGAGGAACAGAGGAAGAGAATATAGGGATGGGTGACTGCAATAGGGAAGCTTTTAAGAGATGATGTGGAAATCTATCTAGTATAGTAGAAATTTTCTGGAAGCTATGTGGGAGACCCTAATGAGGACTTCAAGTCTTTGAGAATAGGGAGCCTGAACTGACCATCTTCTGTAACCATCTAAGCCTCCCAGTGGTGGGACTGGTACACCAACTCAGCCACAAAATATTAATTCCACACTTGTCCTGTTTGCAAGATATTCTGGGTGGCTTGGAGTTAGTGCAGTATTCAAGCAATTGCTGGGCTAGCTTGAGGCCCAAGCCAAAAGAGGGAACCCATGCCCAACACTAACTGAATGCACAGGAACCAAAACTTGAGTGATTCAGAGAAATACGTAGAACCAAATATGACTGACCAAAAAGAAAAAAAAAGTTTTTGAATTGATTCCTAACTATATTCTGCTATTATCATAGATTGGTGCACAACTGTCAGAGAAATTTCCTTCTGCAGCTCATGGGAGCATATGTGGAGATCCTTATCCAAATATTAGCTGGTGCTCTGGGAACCCAGTGGAAGAGGAGGGGACTGGGGACTTGTAGGAACCAGAGAGATCAAGGACACCAGGAGAAAACATCTCACAGAACCCAACTAAGCAGGGATCACAGGGACTCAAAGAGATCATGGGTCCTGCATGGGTCTGTCCCAGGTCCTCTCCATATGCTGTGGTTCTTTACCATGGTATGTTTGTGGGAGGAAGGGTGACTCTGTCTCTTGCCTACTCTTGCACCTTTCTCCTTCCAGTGAGTTTTCTAATCCAGTCTTGGCATGAGGGTTTGTATCAGCCTTAATACATCTTGTATTGAATTGTTGTTGATATACCAACAAAAGCAGTAAAACTGAGAATGGGAAGGAGAAGGGAATGGGTGGAATGCAGGAATGGAAGGCTGTGATCAGAATGATTGTTTGAGGAAAGAATAGATAAAAAAGAATAAAAAACAACAACAAAAAAATGAAAATGAATTTAGTCTAACTTAAATGAGCCTCATAGTCTCTAACAGAACCAACACTGATCAATGTCCAAAACCTCTTCTGACACTCAAGATAATCTCTTGAATGTGAAATATTCTAAAATCAAGAAAAAAATTAAACCTTTTCACCATACAATGGCACAGGATATGTTCTTATTATTAAGAAAGAGAGAAATGTGGCAAGGTTCCTGCACCCAACTCAGGCAGGCATCATATGCTCCATCACAGGCCACCCCTAGACACCAGCCCATGGAAATTTCTCATTCCTTTTGTTCCCACAGACACAATCCTTCACCAACCCTCCAGTCACCACACTTTAGTCATTTCCTGCTCCCAACTTGGACATCCTCTGTTTAAATACAGGCCACAGTCAGAAGAACACATAGACAATCTCAGACAAAGATAGCCTGATGGACCAGAAGACACGCCAACCATCAGAAATCCATGTAGGATGCCTACTCATGGATCTCCTCTACACTTTCGGTAACTCACAACACTATCCCTGTCCTTAGGTACTTTTCTTCCTGTGGGGTTGCCCTGTCCAGCCTTGATATGAAGCTTTGTACCTTACTGTAACTTTTTATGCCACGTTTTGTTGATATTCCTGAGAGATATTGCCTTTGCTGAAGAGGAATGAAAGAAGAGGGGATCTAGCGGAGATGGGATCAGGGAAGGAGTGGAGGGAGGGGAAACTGTAGTTGGGATGTACTGTGTGAGAGAAGAATAAATTTTTTAAAAAGAAAGCAAAAGAAGAATGTGAACAATGAGATAAGATTGGACCAAGGCAAGACTAAAACTCAGCAGGGCAAACACCAAATCCTATAGGTTTCTTCTTCAGACACATGGGGCTTCATTCTCAAAGGCTTAGATAGTTTTAAGCCTGCAGCATGTTATACATGTCTCTCCTTTGCTCCTTACACTCCCCTGTATGCAGCTCTCAATAGTAGATGCCCCACAGCTTGAGTATTTCAACATCCTACGGTCTCAAAATACAACCCAGACTTCATCACCATAGCTTCAGACAATGAACACTGATGGTCTCTTCACTGAGTTTCTGACTCTGAAAAACATTGATGGGTATAACAGTGCTGAACTGATAATAGGGAAGAAGAATTCATGCCTTTTAAATTGTGCAACTTTGTTGTTTAGAGAACCAATACAATATGGGTGATTTCCTCCCACCACAATTTGTCTTCCAAGTTGTCATAAACCCATCATGCTTGGACCAGAGTTGCAGCAGGTCCTATATGAACTTGTGTCCTGGGACTAGAAATCACATTGCTTAATTTATCCATAAATTAAATATTTAGCTGGACAAAGTAACCTTACGTTACCCTGATAGGCTTCTACTGAAGAAAAAAGGTGTTCTCTTTAATGGCAGCAGTCTCTTTGAATGTTCCTGCCAGCTTCACCACAGGACTGCCAACAGAAACTACATAGTACTGTTTTTCCCTACAAAACATAGGCTTTTCATTTCTTTCTGCTATGCTTGTTTTTCACTTTAGACCTGAATAAGTCATCAGTAAAAAACAACAGAATCAATATTTTGTCTAAGAAATTAGCTCATTACTTTTTACTTCTGGCTTACTTAATTTCTCAGGGAATGGAGAAAGTAAGAATGACTTGGAACCAAAACATTACACAAATAACCTCTAACTAAATTTTTCATGGAGTCTAGTTCCCACTGAAATCCAGTGACCTCAGCCTCCATTCTACATATTATTCTCAACACTCCCACCTCCCAGTCCTACAAGAATAGCCATGTCAGGTCTTTGAACAGCTTTCTATGGCATTTGTCTCCAAAAGTCCTCATATCTTCAACATTCCTCTAAAAGATATCAATTTGAGGCCCCTTTGTACTAACAAAATCACTTGGCATAGCACATTTTGTTCTAGTTTACTTGTTTCTTGCTGTGATTAAATAGTCTAACCAAAACCAACCCAGGAAATGAGTAGGTTTATTTGGCTGATACTGCCAGATTACAGTCCATCCTTTGAGAGCTTAGGATAGACATTGAAGCTAGCAACTGAAGGAGAAACCATGGGAACTTTGTTTACTGGCTTTCCTAGTGCTTGGTCACTGAAGGAAAAACCATGGGAACTTTGTTTACTGGCTTTCCTATGGCTTGGTCACTGAAGGAGAAACCGTGGGGACTTTGTTTACTGGCTTTCCTAGTGCTTGGTCACTGACTCAAGCTTAGCTCGCTCTCCTATCTACCTGAGGGCCACTCGCTTAGGGATACGCAACCTCAGCGAAAGAATCTTCCCATATCAGTCATCAATCAACACAAACTTTTACAGAAATAGCAAATCCTGGCGATTATGAACATGCATATAAGTAAGCAGCAAGGTGAGTAAATGAAATCTTATTAAAACTAAATGAAAAATAACAGATACTTAAAGAAACAGTCTAAGAGTCTTTCATACAGTAACAGCAAAAACAAAACCGAAATAAATGAAGAAGTAAATAAATAACTCTTGAGATATTACGCATTAATATTAAGATGTTGACTGCGGTAAATTTGCAGCATGAATTGAAAACAATCCAAAGAATATTACCAAAATTTAAAAACAGGATATCTAATTCCAAAGCTACATGGAAGTGGAAACACTCAGAATTCTCAATAGGATTATTCAAACATAGTATACACATTGACACAGTGTGACTTACCACAGCGCTACCACAATCAAGAATGTGTATAATATTTTTGGAAGAATAAATGGTGTAGAGAGAAGAAGCCAAGAACATAAGTAGAAAAATATTTTCAACTTTTAATCAAAATACCAACAGAAACTTAGCCAGTAAAAGTGTGATCTTGACAAATATTACCAATTCTATGTGTATAGAATTAAATATAAACTTCACAACTTCCATACATTAACTCAAATTGACTAACCATTATACTGTTATGTTTCTGACCCTCTAGCTATTGATATTTCTTCAAAACAGAGAGGTCCCATGCTCTAGAGTTCTCTCTGCAAATGGAGGTTATCTCATGCCATATGGATCAGCAAACTATAATGCCCTTGTGGTTTCAAGCAAACCCAGATCCACTGATGCCAACATAGAAAACACTGTAGACGAATAATTAAATGTCAATTTTCAGCCATGTGAATTATTACAGGTTGTGAAATCTGCTCTATCCATCCATCCAAAACCACACACAACTTAGAAACCTCTGCAGCTCAGAAGAACTGATCCTGCTCTGTGACAGTGAAGACAG
>PVIU01018601.1:0-38677 GCA_004026605.1 Ondatra zibethicus
CCCCCCCACAACCACACGCACACATACACACACACTCATACACCAGTATATCCCAATTTCTAACTATCAGCTACCATCTAGAATCACATTTTGCTTAGAATATCTAATGGTCATTCCTATCACACCCAGTCAGCAATAACAAAGGCCTCATATTAGAACCTAGGATTACAAACTTCCTAAACCCAGATGCCCACACTCCAGTATAAAAAAAAAATTGATCACATTCAGGACACTAGAGGCTTCCAACACTACCAAAGCAGACTCTGAGTATGGGAAAATAGCTGAGACACAGGGAAAAAAAGACTTTATGAATATGGTAGAGATCCTTAAATAAAGATGAATAAATTTCTTTAAAAATCTATGAAAACATAAACAGTAGAAGAAAATGAATAAAATAGATCAGGACTTGAATGTAGAAAAAGAATAAAGAAAGAAAAGCTTGCCAAGGAGAAACACAGCCTCCCTACCACCATTATGGACTGAGTAGGACAAGGAGACCCACTACTTAACCTTGTGGTGCCAGGCAGTGAGGCACTACTATGGGGGGGTTATGGGAGAGAGATAAAGACGGAATGGCTCATGTCCTGTGGAGAGAGGCATATCTGAGCAGGTGAAGGCAGTGAGTGACACTCTGAGTTGGGTGACTGGATTGCCACAGAGGGCCATGGTGATGTCTTGGTCTGCCAGGTCCCATGTCTGGGTTCATTGCCCTGTTGAAGCCATGGTTTGTGTTGATGTGCATTTCTCCTGATATCCTTGAAGGCCAAGAGGACAGGACTATACAAAGTTGATTTCACCCTTCCTTTGCTACAAAACTAGGAACAACTGGTCCTGAACAGCACCTGCTGCAGTGCCCAGGAAAGTGAGTATTGCATCTCACCTGGGAAGCACAATAGAGCAGACCCTGTTCTGTTCTAATGGGTATGGGGAAGCAGGCCCTGAGAGTGTGAGAATGAGAGAGCAGAGCTGGTCCTACCCTGCTCTGAAAGTGTAGTCTTGAGGAGGAGGGAAAGATGCCCTTCCACTTGTCCCTTGTTATCTGTTGTGGACAGAAGTTTCTGTCCTGCCTGGTCCTGCAGCTATTCAGTCCTAATAGTAACACATGGAGGCTGATAATAATTATAAACTGTTTGACCTATTAGCTCAGGTTTATTATTAACTAGTTCTTACAACTTAAACTATCCTATAATTCTTGTCTATGGTTAGCCACATGGCTTGGTACCATTTCCTAGTACAGCATTTTCATCTTGTTTTCTATGGCTCTAGGTGGTGACTGCAGACTGAGCCCTTTCTTCCTCCCAGAATTCTCCTATCCTTGTTGCTCTGCCTATACTTCTTGCCTGACTACTGGCCAATCAGAGTTTTATTAAACCAATATGAGTGACAAATCTTTACAGGACACAAGAGCATTATCCCACAGGCAACTGCAGCTTACCAGCTGCAACACTGAGGAAAACAGGATGTGCTCCTTGCCTGGATAGCACAGTAGAACTGTCCCTGTTGAGAGGAGTGCTGGTGAACTGAACCAGCCCCAAGAACGTGAGTTGGGACATCTGGCTCCGGCCCTTATCTGTCATATGGTGGTAAGGAGGACAGACAAGGGAGAGCTCCCCCATCCTACCCCTTGCTCCCTGTGGAAGTTGGGAGACCTGTCCCTGAGGTCATAAGATCTGAAGTCATGAGAGCTGGAGAACTGTGCTGCCCCTCACCAGCTTCAATACTTGGAAAAGTGGCCCCTGCACCTTACTTTGGCAACATAGTAGAACTGGTCCTGATGCTGTAGGTTTGACAGAGTAGACACTGAGGGTGTGAAAGCAGGAGAAACAGCCCCACTCCTTGTTCATTGCTGCATAGCCAGGACAATGCTGGAAAGAGAGTATAGTAACGAGGGGTCCGCTTGTTGATTCCCGGCTGCTTAGCCCTGAAATAATCACACAGAAACTGTATTAATTAAATCACTGCTTGGCCCATTAGCACTAGCTTCTTATTGGCTAACTTTTACAGATTAATTTAACACATCTCTATTAATCTGCGTATCTCCATGTGGCTGTGGCTTACTGGCTAAAGTTGTGTCTGGCTCTTGTGGGCTACATGGCTTCTCTCCAACTCTGCATCCTTTCTGTTTAGTTTCCTCTGCCTTGCTAAGTTCTGCCCTGCTATAGGTCCAAAGCAGTTTTCTTTTTATTCATTAATGGTAATCACAGAATACAGAGGGAAATCCCACATCAAGAGAGTTCACCCTGGTAATGAATATGTGATGGGAAGGGAAGAGCCAACCAACCCTGCAACTACCCATACCTAGATGCAGGGTCATGAGTTGGCACACCCCAACATCCATCCCATCTCTGATCTTCTGGAGCATATCAAGGAACACATTCTACTCATCCAAAGCTGTAGGATCTCCAAGACACAGCGCAACAGCAGAATGTCCAAGAGGAGTCCCCAGTGAGAGTTCAGGATTGATGGTATAGCAGAAACCAGAGATCTCAAACCAGACCAATGACTCTTTTAAATTGGGCCAGCCTGATGCAGTGACCTCACGTTTAGGTGACCATTACTGGATTACTAGGCCCTATCATGTAAGCCAACTCAAATTGCTTCACTTTAATTTTTAAAATTTATTTGCAAATATAGTATAATTACACCATGTTCCCTTTGCCTTTCTTCTCTCCAAAGCCACCCAAACACTGTAGTGGTATTTAATTTGTATTTTAATAAATAAAACTTGGCTGAAAATTATAAAAGTAAAACAGCCATACTGTCCAGTCTCACAAACCAGCCAGCAATGACACACACCCTTAATCCCAGTAGCAACACTAAGTTCCCATAGAAACAAGGCAGTAGTGGTGCACGCCCTTAATCCCAGAACTAGAGGGGAATATAAAACAGGAGGGGACATCTTTCAGTCTCAATCTCATTCTGAAATTCCCAGAAGCAGGATGGCTCTTTTTGGACTGAGATAGAGATAAGAGCAATGTCTGGCTATATTGATTCTCTGACCTTCAGGTTGAACCTCAATTTCTCTCTGTGAGTTTTTATAAATTGTTTCTCAAAACACTCTTCCTTGCTCCTTTTCAAAATTATGGCCTCTTTTTTCCCATTACTTGTTAAATGCAAATATATGGATATACATATATTCATAAATATGTAAATACAACCCTCTCAGTCAATATAATGTTACTTTTATGTATGTTTTCAGGGCTGACTATTTGGTATTGGACAACCAATTAGGGTGCTCTTCCCTATAGAAGACTGTTTCTCCCACTCTAATAATTTCTTGGTGGCCTGTCATTCTTAGTGTCTGGATGAGATCTCTAGGCTTTCCCCTATCAGAGTTAGTATGTCTACTTATTGCTGTTCTGCTCAGCTTATGTTGAGGAACTTTGTTGTTGTAGCTTCTGAGATTTCCTAAGAGACAGTCTCACAGGAAACTCCTTGAGCCAGAGGATCAAGTTTTGTTTTAAAATGTACAGATACGGATTATTAGTTCTGTTCCTCTTTACAACCCTAACACACATTACTATTGCTTTATTTTATCTCAAGGAGGCAAAATTCTGTAAATTACATACACAAAGTTACCTAAACTCAATCTCATATTCTACCTTAATCAACTTAAATGTTGGGGGAGTTGAGTCTGCTAACAACAACTCTGTGTTTCAGTTATTTTCCATGTTAAATGTAGAGAAATGCCCATAGTTGTTAATGGCATTTTATTTATAAACATAGTACTAAGGCTAAATATGCTTGGAATAGTGGTTCAGGTATTAATTTACAATGGAAAGAGTTAAATAAATGAACTTGAAAAGGAGAAAACAAGTCGGATAAAGGTGGCACATGCCTTTAATCTCAGCACTGGGGAGGAAGAGACAGGTGGATCTCTGTGAGTTCAAGGCTGGCTTGGTCTATAAGAGCTAGCTCCAGGACAGGCACCAAAGCTACACAGAACCCTGTCTTGAAGAAAACAAAAACAATCAAACAAAAAACAGAAATAATAAGAGGGTTAAAAAATTTAAAAGTACACAAAAGAAATAATAATGAAGTTACAATAACGGGATCAAATAATGAGCAGTTTTTAAAATTGATTCTGAATATAAGTACTCTATCCAGTGCATAAAGAAACCAAATGGCATTATTTTTCACAGATATAAATAGTTTTACTGTGCAGTAAACTGGCTAAGGTGGAATGTGCTAAATTCAGATATGCTGGGAATCATAACAATCTAAGGGAGGGAGAAAGGATTAGCTATTTGCTAGTTTGGTGGTTTCAGGAGATAACTTAGCATGCATTCAAGAAAGTGTGGACTACTCTGCACACTCACAGTTGAGTTAGGTTGATATAGGAGATTTTGTACTCAAGATGTCTTCACACACCCTTGAGCGGACTCTGGAGGATTTTCCTGTAAAAGACCTTGAAGAATTTGTTATGTGTGTGTGTGTGTGTGTGTGTGTGTGTGTGTGTTTCATAGTTTAAGAATGTGTGAATTGTCTTCTCAACGCCCTCATGGGCTGTGCACTTATTTCCCAGATGCTAGAGGAATGGTGATAGATTCTGAAGAGTTTGTAGGTGAGACCTAACTGAAGGAAGTAGGTCATTAGGGATATGTCTTTGGTGGGTATTTGTCCCTGATCTCTTCCTTCTCCATCTCTCTCTCTCTACTTCCCATTTTCAACCAAAGCTTTCACAACCATCAGGCTCTGCCGAAACACATATTATTAAACAGTCTTGGACTGAACTCTGAAAGTCTGAGCCAAAATCAATCTGTCTGCATTTATTGTACTTGTTCCCTCAGTGATTTTCGTCAGAGTAATGCAATCATAACACAGGGTGTGTCTGCTTCTACTATTTTCACAATTACACAACAAAGGCGTTGTGTAATAAGCAATAAGAACCTTGCAATACTTTATGGAAGCAAAGTGATTCATAACAATATATTAGTTGTTAGAAGAATATTAATACTGATAGTAATGATTGCCAACCTCTCATGTACTGGATGATGGTGGTGAGAGTCCCTTCTTGGATATATTTTTTTATCTCCTTTGTAATTTGAGAAGAACCCTATTAACTCTATCTATCAACAATAGTATTGATTGATACTAGGCTAATGTTTATGCTAAAGGTTTGTATTTTAGATCAATAGTTAAATGAATCTAATGATGGCTGCAGAGAATATGGCTAGAGAATCATGATGAGAGGAGTATAGTAATTTCAAGTTATCAATATCGGCTGTTGCACTTCCCTAATAATTCTCATTCTTTTATTTTTTTTCCTTTGCTGAACACCAGAAGGCCTATTGTTATCATTATATTTGTGACTGTGCTTTAGGATCATCATACAAATAAGTCAAGAAGAACAATGGCTACAGATATCTTTTAAATTACATGTAAACTTGTGAAGTTTCATTTCTTTGACTATTTTATATCAATTGAACATTGTTCTTCACATCATTAGTGATTCAACTAGCTTGAGTCCATACCTAAGTCTGCCATTTACTTCTCTGCAATAAAGTAGACAGCATCAAAACTCAAAAACATCCTGTTGGCCCACAGTATTCTGAATTCATAACTTTTGTCCTCTGACTGCCTGCATCTTCTAAAGTTACTTTGACTTTTCTCGAAACTGGGTGGGTTTTGAATCTTACTTTGAATCCCACAATTCCAAGAAATTAAACCCACCTCCAAGATTTTAATCCTAGTGTGGAAGACATTCATTCCTGCTATATGTACCATCATGGTTGTTTCTTGTGTAGATAGACATCCTACCAACTAAATATTCTTTATATTTTTTCACATAATTTATGATTGCTCTATTGTTATAGCTAATAACATTTTATATACAACATTTTCTGTTGTGATAATGGTGCAACTTCTCATCCTAACTAAACCATGATTGATAAAATAACTTTCTCAGTTGAATTGCACTTTAAAAGCAGATACTTCCTTGTTGAGTAAAACACTTCAAAAAGATTAAATAGTAGAGGGTAGAGGAATCCCTTATCACATGCCAAGCCAGGCATTAATAAAACACCATCTTTAAATAAGTCAGAAGTTTTACAGCATGAAAAGATGAATATGATACATAAGTTTTGAGAGTTTATCACTCATATTTCAATAGTTATGTGTCTAAATGTTTTACTTGAATTTCAATAGAAGCCATCCAACCTTTGTCAAAGGAGGAACTGCTTGTTTGTCCCGGGCGCCCAGAACCAAAATAATCACACAGAAACTGTATTAATTAAATCACTGTGTGGCCCATTATCTCTAGCTTTTTATTGGCTAACTCTTACATCTTAATTTAACCCATTTCTATGACTCTGTATGTCATCACAAGGTTGTGATGTATCAGCAAAGTTTCAGCATGTCTATCTCTGGCAGGGAATCATGGCATCTCTCTGACTCTGCCCTTCTTTCTCACAGCATTCAGTCCAGTCCTCCCCGTTTACATAAGTTCTGCCTTATCAACAGGCCAAGGCAGTTTCTTTATTCATTAATGGTGATCACAGCATATGGAGGGGACTCCCACATCAAACCTTCTCAGATGATTAATTAAATTAAAGTAAACAATGCATATATATACATATATATACTCTAGCAAGTAGAAACAGCATGGTAGTCACTAGTGTTTTTATATGTGTCTGTAATATTCTTTCAGTTTTATATGATTTGAAAATATTATGACAATAAACAACAATTATGAAAAATAATGTCTAATCATTAGGACCTAGATAGCTTATGAATTTCAAAATGATTTTTATACTATAAATATGCTGAAAGAATAGACTAAAATCTCAATTAAGGTAGATAAAGTGACAAAAGAGTTGATGGATAGATATAAGATATAGCTATATAGTTAAGAAAAGTAAAAATCATGAGCTTCCTTTAAAAAAAAAGCACATTGAGCCTCCTTTGGGCTTTCTGTCTGCACATGAGTCTAGGCCCACCTACCAGAGCATGGGTATCCTTTCAGTGGCCACTTCTCTAGAAAAAGCTTACTTTCCTTCCCCCAGCAGCAATTAGTAAAGCATGTGGAGTTGGGAAGGAAAAATAGTGAAAGAAGACGAAGGGAGAATATAAAGGGTTAGGAACAGGAGAAAAATTAGATCAAACACAGTAAGTGCATGTATGAAATTCTCAATAAAAACATGAAAAATATGAATGTAAAATCACATATTTTGTAATCTTGCTTCTTGGAAATTTGCCAGTTTGCTGGTTAGGAGAAAGAGAATTGTATTTTGTGATGAGTCATAATCATCCTGGATTGTAATTTGCAATCTAGCTTTTCTATCAAAAGCTCAAATGCTCATCTCCAAAGCCCCTAGGACACTTCCCTTATTCTCTCTTTCCCCTACTAATACTTAATGATAAAATTCACCTCACATTTCCTTTGCATTAGTTGTTTGAAAGCTGCCTGCTTCCCTTCATCCTTATTTTGTCCTGAAGAGTGTTCTAATCTAGCTCTCAGGCACCACCACCGGTGCTGATAGTGCTGACAATACAGACTGATGTTGTAGCTCAGTTCTCCTCTGGTTAAATTAAATGTACTTCTTCATTTTATTCACTATAGGTTTATTTCTGTCATCCTAAAATTCATGCTGAAACCAAGTCTTCAACATGATGGTTATTTAGGAGGTGGTTCCTTTGGGGTGGAACTTTGGGTCCTTGAGGTAAAGCTGTCATAAATGATATCATATTCACAAGAAGAGGAATGCAAGACTTCACTGTCTCATATCTTTTCTGCACAGAAGAGCACAACTCAAGAATAAAGCTTTGTGATGATGGACCTATCTCACTTCTCATTCAGATCTGATAAAATACGTTCTTCTTATTTTAGTCCCATAATTTTTGATACTTCATTGCAGTAGTTTAATTTGTTTCAAATAAGACTTTCATTCTAACCCTTTGCCTTCTCATTAGCTTGAATCAATTACTTTTCTATCTACTCAATTTATTGTGAATCTGAACAAGATAAAATATTTTTGTCTCAATCTGTTCTGTTCTCTGTGCCTAGAATAGTGGTTGGCATTTGAAATTCAATGAATATTTGTTTTATCCAATGAATGATAAAATGTTTCTGATACTGAGCAAGATGTTGAAGGGTCAATGGTGTGAGACCTCAAATAAAGCCCAGGGACTTTATAATAAAAATGTGGGACTCATGGTAATTACTTACACAGGAAACTGAAAAATTTGTTCAGAATGCTTTATGAATAGTATTGAGCTCATGTAAAATGCATATCATGTATTTCCTTAGCTATCTTAACCCTTTAGCACTTAAAAAGATGAATACCCTAATTATGCACATTTTCACCACTTGATAAAAACTTAAAGTGGAATGCCGCATTTTCTGTGAATAAACAATACCTTCAAGGTAGATCTAGCGATTTCCCTGAAGAACCACTCCCCAGAGTCAAGGAGTTTATTGATCCACTGCATGTTACAGTGATACAGCTAATGCTAGGCGACAACTAAGGATGACATTCCCAAGGTGACATTTGTATTTCTAAGCCATAAAGATAATCATACACTTTTAAAGAATGTTTTAAATACTATGAGTAAGCAGTATTGAATTAGTAGAGAGTAGAGGCTAAGAAATAACTTTTTCAATTAAGTTAAAGCATGACTAATTATTTAATCACACTCTAAGTATTTTCTGAACATTTTGATCTACTTTCAAGATTTGTATAAAGACAATATCAGTTTTATTATCTAAAATCCCAGCATTGAATGTATAGTTTAGGTTCCTTCATGTAAAATCAATACTTGAATGCTACTATAAATAAGTCACAAATATTTGTAATGGTCAGTCAAGTATCTAGGTCTAGAGATATTAAAAAGAATGTTAATCAGGGTAGTAAAAGTTAGAAAAGGTTGAGGATGGAAGAAATGGAGGTGTATTTTCAAATAAAGTGGAAAGGTACCATTTTCCTAAGGTAATGAATTAGAGCTGATAGGCAATTAAGCAAATAATTCTAACTTCATAAATAGTTATATACATATCACATATATATGTTAGATATACATCATATCATGTATATAGATATATGCAAATCATATACATATATGTGTTATACAGCTTAGAGTGAGAATAATCATGTATTTTATAATAATCATGTGTTCTATAGTTTTGTTAAGATTGTGAACAAATTCTAATACAATAGATATTTTTATTTGTAATTCTTACATGAGTTTGCAAGTCTGAAAATTTTAATACATAAGAACATTCATTTAAGGGAAGGATTTTAACACTTTTTATAGGTAACACACCAATATAGACATATGTGCTGCAGGAGCTCCTTCTGCTCCTTCAGCCTTTAGCCTTTGAGATACCAGCCAACTGGGGTATGGTCTCTTTGGAATTATTTCAGTGGTTAAACTAGCCGGGAGGCCGGGAGCTGGGTGCTGGGAACGCAGCCTGAGCACCTCTTACCACAAATATGTTAAAGATTTGTGTTCATAGTTTAAATAGATAAGCATCATTATATATTCTCTTTTCTAGATTAAATCATGCTTTAGCTGTTTGGGTTGAAATATACAATAGCAATACCCATATGGAAATACATGAATATAAATGTGTGTATACATATATATGTATATAAAACATTTTTGAGTTCAGACATAAACAGATTTATTAAGATTATGCATAACTGTTCTAAAAGAAAAATAATGATCTCAAAAAATTGGAAACCATGATAAGTGTTCTTCAAACAGAAAATAAACAAAAAAAAACTGCTGCAGAAAAATGATTATAAATAATGAGGACAGATAACTTAAATAAAGACATTCATTAGTAGTTTCATTAGAGATGTGTATTAAGCAAAAGATAAGTAAATTAAAAGCTGAACTAAGATTATAAACTGTAGCTCACTTACACTGTTCAAAGCGAGAAGCATTGAGAAAATTCAGGAGCTACATCAGAATATGAAAGAAGAATCAGTGATTGTTTTTAATTCAACTATGGTTGTTTCGGAGGGACTTGGACCATGAGAAACCAGAAAATAGGTAAATATATGTACACATGCTCCATATGTATTGTTCCTGCATTGAGTGGGTAATGATTTTAGATTAAATAATTTTAATGTAACAGAAAGTACAGTATCACCCTAACCAGAGAATTTATGTTAGGGGTTAAAATCTTCTGAAACTTCTAATAGCACAATATTGTTAAGAACACAATGTTTCAAAAAATGATGATTCATGCAGTTTGGGGAACACACAGGCCAAGAAAGAACAGCTTCACAAGTTCTGATGATGGCAACGGGTTGTGAATTTATCTTCTCTGCACAGAGTGCCAAATGAGAAGAGATAAGGAGGGAGTGATAGAATTCCTTCTGAGTTTTCATAGGAAAAAAATTCTCGAGAACTGACTTCCACTCAACATTCCATACTCTTATCATGTTAAGATAGTGGGATTTATTCCTCTCAATTAATTTTTGTACATTTTGAGAAAAGTTCACAATGTAGCATGTGAATATATTTTTGCCCTCACCTGTAAATAATTCAGAAATTCCATTTGCATCTGTCTTCATTGGATGTTCACAAGAATTCAGACAGGGTGTAGTATATAATCCAAATCTCTTAATCCACGATAAGAGATTCCTCTAAATAAGACACACGGCTTAATATTTCAGAGATGTTTAAGAAAAAAATTGAATTTACTGCTCTTATCATTTTGCTGTTCTTAAAAAATACTAAGAAATCTGAATAAAATATCTGAGCTAGTCTTAACAATTGTCAGCAAATATAGGAGTTCTAATTACCAGGGCTGTTTCTTAAAGAGGGGACAAGTAACCAAGTATTCATTTTAAGCTTCACATCAACCCTGATATAACACCAGTGAGATTCCCTAGACTCACCTATAAAATACAAGTATTCACATGTCTTTTCAACTTGTATCTTCCAGGAAGCCTAAATGTAAGTCTCTGCTATGAGGGGTTGTCCTGTGCAGTGCAGGATCTTAGACGATACCCATGGACTACACTACAATAATATTATTTCTATTCAATTGCTTCCTTCACCTTGACCATGCCCTCTCACCTTTTACTTGAATGGCTTGCCTAAGAGTCCCTAAGCTACCTTTTGTCTCAATGTTTCTTTCTTTCTAAATGACATCCTCAGTGTGAGTGTTCTTAAGTCCTGCACTCAGTGCCTGTTCCTCCTTCAGTAAACAAGAACAGGATATTACTAGTTCTCAAAGGCAGTGAAAAAGGAAATGGAAACCTTTCACCAGATTCTGACTTCTAGTCAGTGGAGCTGTTTCTGGTCTGTAGAGAAGAACTGGGAAAGCATATACAAAATGGTACACTCCTATGAGTTTGTAAAACTTGCCAGCCTCCCGCCCCCCCCCCCTTTTATCATATCTACCCAGCAGAATCCATTAGGGGTTCATTAAGACCCCAGTCCCAAGCTTCTGCTCAGACTCTTTGGAAATCTTTTTCATTCAGCACCCAATCACATTTGCATCTTTTTGACTTCCCTTTTAGATAATTTCCCTGCTGTGTCTGAGGAGAAAATCAGCCTACTCTAGTTTTTCTGTCCTGCATTTATAGCCAGGAGCTATCTTTGCATTTTTTCCTGACTGTGAAAGCTTCTTTCATCTCCTTGACAATCTGATTGCTTGACATATTTTGTCACATATTGCTTGACATTCATGAAGTTGACACTTGGACCCTGGACACACCGTCTGGAATAAAGTGGAAAGTAGGCAGAGTACCAATCTCCTTTTTAATAGAATGAGGAGATAGCTTAGTCTGTTATTTACCTACAACTCAGTTTCCTCCTTTAAAATAGTAGGACCCAAAAGAACCAAGTCTAAGATCAATATATGTCTAGAATTTCTTTGCTTAGACATTCATGCTTTCTTCTAATTATGAGTTTGTTTTCCAGAGCTGGAGATTAAATCCATGACCTTGTGTGTGCTGGCCAAGTCCTGTGTCTCAGCTCTTCTGAATTCATTTGCAGCAAACTATTTCTTCTAATTTTGAGTTACTAAGAAGTAAAATTACTTTACCTTTACCTTACTACTAATTAAAAGTACGGTCCCTGTCTAAATGCATGAGAGTCTTGAGAGTCCACAAAGAAAAGGCATGCTTTACTCCTCCTTGGGGGAAGGCTGACTTTCATTTTCAATGATTCTTTTTTGGTGAGTTGTTAACTCTGATAGTCATAACAATGTATTAAGAACTATTCACAGTTGTGATGGGGTAGCACGTGAGTTACTATAGGTAATGGGATTCATAATTATTATTAGGTAGCACTTGCTTGCAAATCTTACTAGAGGCAAACATGAGGTGCAGAGGCCTAGAGGCTTCCATATTCTTGAGGGAAGTCCCTTCTTCTGAACAAAGCTTCATTCTATTGGCTGTCAAGATAAATTATGAATGGTTAATCTCATTTTCTGCTTCATATAAGTTGGTTTATCTGTTTAGTTAAAAAAAAAGATGTTTCCTGAAGACAAAACTTTAGCCAATAGATTCATTTCCAGTTTTAATGATGAAATATGGCTATTGTGATTAAACAATCCAATGGCACTTGGCAACTAAATTAATTTTTTTCTAACTTCAAAAGGATAGAAATACATATGCAACTGACCTCTCCAGTCCACAGTGAATATTTTATTTATATACCTCACTAGTAGCCATATCAAAAGTCTTCGCATAACTATGGTAAAATCCATCCTTAATCAGTTTGGCTGATCTTTGTTTCCTTCCCAGTAGGAAACATAACAAAACAAAACAACATGTATTTCATTCTTTCATCTTCTCAATATTTTCCCAGAACTTGTCTTTCTCCACCCGCCTCTTTAATAAATAGGCCCAGTGTTAAGAACATGACTTTTGCAGCTCTGTTAATCTTGGCAGACAGGGAAGGCTGAAGCTTGCTGGCTGGTGAGAAAGAAGATGTCTTTTCATGTGGCTTGGCAATGCAAACATCAGAGAGTGCTCACTTCTCTTCCACGGAACTTACACACGTTAGAGTGTGGGGCTTGATTTTTATTATTTGTTTATTTATTTATCTCATTAATTAATCAATCAACTATTTGTGGAAGAAAAAATTAATGTAGTACCTCATTAAATGGTAAAAGAACTTTTTAAAGTGTTTTAGAAGTGAAGTAATGATATTTTCTTAAGGGAGGTGGATACTTTTTAACAAATGGATTAAAACCCCTTGCTAATGCATTCCACATGGATAATTAATGTTTGGAGGTTCACGATGTTCACACAAGTCAGGATTATTCAAAATGCATTCATAGATAAGGCATGAAATTTTTATAAAGTGTGAGCTGGATTTTATTTTGTTTAGTCTTTTTTGTTTTGTTTTGTTCTGAGACAGAGTATTATCCCTAGGCAAGCTTAGCTGGTCTGAAACTTGATATGTAGACTAGGCTGGTATTGAACTTACAGAGATTCAACAGCTTTTCCTTCCCAAGTGCTTTAAGTAAAGGTGTGGGTTCTATGTCTAGCTTAGAAAGTGTGAGATTTTAAACCAAAATTATGACCAATTGTATTAGTGATTAAAGTATTCATATGGTTTTAATCCAAAGAGGGATATTCTTTTGAGAATGATAGGGGGCTTTATGAATGACTATGCTGATGCAGAGGTGCTTCCCACCTAGAGGTAGGCTGGCACTGGAAAATGTCACCCATGTATGAGATGGTACCCCTCTTTGCAGTTGACCATTTGAAAAGTAATTTTATAGCATGATCGAGTTCTTCAAGGTGAAGATAACATATTGTAAGAAGCTTGGCCATGCTATTGACTTCTTGTTTGGTTCTTTCTAAAAAATTATATGAAAAGTCCAATAAATGCATTTCTAGAGTATAACAACTACTTGATTTTATAGGATGCTCTTTACCCTATTTGCAAAGAAAATGGTAAACCTTCAGACTTTGTAAATCAAAAATATTTATAAAGAATAAATAAAATACCGGAAAGCTGTCTTCAAATCAATGGGACTTGCTTCTACAGAAGATTAGTCTACAGTAATGCACATCTGTTTTCATATATGTCTAGCCGTCTTTGGTGCAAATGTAATCAACATTTACTAGTTTTTCAGTGTGTTAGAGAAAATGATTATCAGGTTGAGAATATATAAACTCTAACATAAAACTTGGGGATAAGACAATACCCTTGGTCCAAATGCTACTCACAGCAACAGAATATTGAATTGCAATATTTGGCATCATTGCCCTCTAAAAATCAGCTCATGCATAAAGACATCCATTTTTTTAAGTTAGATATTGAAATTGAAAGACAATTATATAACCTCTTCCCTTCCCTGTTTTACTTCAACCCCTTCTTTCCCCATCATTCCCTCTCATGTTGATTATCTACTCCTTTATTTTTACATATATTAATAAAATCTGCTATGACTGTTTAGAGTGACTTATGTGTATATGACTCTAGGACAGATTCCCTTCTATTGGATAACCATCTAGTGAGTTCATACCAGGGAAAGACTAATTCTCCCATGTCCACACTCACAATGTATTGCATCTTGCTGGTTTTCTATCCTATAAAAGAAAAACCATACAGGCACTTGTCCATTTAATCAGTCATTTGGTGTAGGAGGGTCCTTCTGTATTTGGGACGCTTTCATTGGTTAATAAAGAAACTGCCTTGGCCTTTTGATAGGGCAGGACTTAGACGGGGAAAAGAGAACAGAATGCTGGGAAGGGGACAGAGTCAGGGAAAGCCACCTGCCATGAAACCTGTCAGGTCAGACACGCTGAATCTTTCCAGGTAAGCCACAGTCAAGTGGCGATACACATTAATGGAAATGGGTTAATCAAGATGTGAGAGTTAGCCAATAAGAGGCTAGAAATAATGGGCCAGGCAGTAATTAAATGAATACAGTTTCAGTGTAATTATTTCGGGCATAAGCTAACCAGGTGCTGGGAACGCAGCCCTCTCCTCTTTACTACAGTCATTTCTACATATATTTAGTGAAAGCATACAATGTACAGATTACAAGGCGTTTCTTAAAATTTAATAATCCCAACATAGAAAGCATAAACAGCTTAAGAAAGCAAAATCTGGTAGCTTGAACTTACTGTGTAGACTACTGTAATTGATATGAGTAAGTTTTTTAATCTTTGTCTACCCCTCTTAATATGAATATATTTCTTGCTTTAGAATTATTAACATCATTTACTGTGGTCTGGAAAGTTCTCTTTGGGACATTAGTTAATGCATAAAGTCTAAAATTTCTGAATTCTACATTATTTTGTCCACAGGAATTTTAAGCCATGGGCTAGTGGATCAACAGCTTTCATCAAATGAGGAGGAGCTCAAAAACAAACTCATTGGGGGGTGTATTTTGCTCTTCCACATGAAACTTATTCAAGAGTTGTCAGCTGGTACAAATTCCTCTCTGGTGTTGCCTGCATGTGTGGGACTAAGGATTGCTGAACAGCTAGAGAATGGAAGTCTTTCTCTTTGAAGAACACCAGGCACCTATCAAGGAGATACAATGACATCCTGTCTAACAGTGGTAACTCGTCTCTACCCATGTGGTCAGAAATAAAAATAATTGAAACATGGTGTTACTGAAGTTGCCGGCTTCCTCTCCTGGTTAAAGAAAGGAAAGAACAGATTGTACAGGGTAGAGTTTCAGGTTTCAGGTTTCAGCCTTTCCTGTCGCTCAGACATGAACCCACAAAAGAGACTAAAATTCAGAAAAGAAAATCTAAAGGACTCGAGCATTATCTAGTAGACTGAGATGTAAGAATTAGAGGATGAATATATCAAAAAGAGTCACTTGGTTCCCACTACTCTCTAACAAACTCAGAGTTTCTGAGGTCAATTCACTGTATTAATCCAATATAAATCATCAAACGAATGAAATCTGAACTGCGACAATTGGGCTATCCATGATGCCCACACATCAGAGACCCTCCAGTCTCAAAACACCACAACATACATGGATTCTCTGGTAACCTCTGCCCAGTTTGTGCCTGAGCGTTTCTATGTCAATTGTATAAATAAAGAAACACAATGTGTTTCAATACTTGCATGCATAGAACCACATGAAATCTCTGCACACCACACATGTGGTGTTATCCCAAACATAGGAGCAGATATTATTTAGTAGTGCAACTTCTTTGAATACAGAAGTAATTGCTGCATGTGGATTTCCAGAGTCACATTAGGGTAAGAAGAATAGCTTTAGAATTCTCCTTACTGCAAACACCGAAACCAAAGTACAGAAGTAATTGAAATCATTTTGAGGGAAAGACAGAAACGTGCAAGGCACACATTCACACTATTCTACTGGATTTAGATTGAATTGAGCTCTCAATTACAGACGATTCTTTTAATACAGGAAATGAAATGTACTGTGGCTCTCTCCTTCTTAGAGATGTTAAAGGCATAGACATCCAAAAAGAAACAAGTGCTTTCTTCTCATGTTTTCTGATTTAACTTTCTGTTTTAAAGGATGTGAAAGCCAGTGTTTAGTGGAGGAAGACAGCTCAGTCAGAAGAACAACAACAAAAGACTTCAAAGGATTAAGAGGATGATCTTGCTTTGCAAATGATTTCATAAGGCAGTTTGGACATTTTGTGTACTGTGGGAAGCAATAGAAAATAATATGAACCAGATACAATTGAGCTTGTGTTTGATGTTTTTATGATGATTTAAGTGGTAATGCAAGGATTCACACAAATGATACGATGCCTGCCCTTAAACGCAGGAGTTCATTTGGAGCACAGTAAAATATCTCACAAGCAGCAACACTCTTAGCACTCTTCTCCATTCAGAAGCTGAGGTTATCATGGCCGTTTGTTAGGATTCCTGCATACAGGTCTCTCTTGCTTTGCAAACTGGGGAAACTGAGTTGGAAATTTAGAAACTTCAAATTACGCAAAACATTCCTACATATTTATAAGAATTCTTCATTTAAAAAGTGTAGAAATGTAGCGTTCACTTATTAGGCCACCATAGTTTTTCTAAGGTTTGGATGATATGCCCTCCATACTTTTAAGAACCCCAAGAAACATCAGTCCATCCATAGGCACTATCTAGTTATTCTTAAGGCTATAATCACACACACACACACACACACACACACACACACACACACACACACACACACACTTCTGGGTTCTGATTTGATGTTTATCATACCATTATTCTTAGAGATTTTCTGAATCCAGCCCAAACAAAATGTTCTCTAAACTAGGCTGCAGTGTGATTATTCTTTCTTTGTACTACACAACTTTAGATATTCACATAGTGATTGTTAATATTCAATTTTATGGGTTTTTTTTTGAGCAACTTCTCTGGATACAAGGAGTGGTATCACCTGGAGGAAGCCAAGGACTCTCAGTTAGCTTCACTGAGCATTTTTACACCATCCTGATTTCTCCTTATAAGGATTGATGTCCCCTTATTTCTCCCTTTCTGTTTTCTCCACAAGTATTAGTGTAAAGGTTGTCTCCAGTTGCAGGATGGGATGACATCTGACTGGGCAATGAATGATGAACTGAATTTTTTTTTTCATTTTAAATTCAGACTGTAAAAAAAAAAAAGTGGAGCTACTATGGGCAGTGAAAAAGTCCTGGATACATGCGTAAAGAGAGGGTAAAATCACTAGAAAATGTGCATTTTTTGACATAGGTATGTCCATATCAAAGACTAATTCCCCAGACCCATGGAAACTTGGCCAAGTGTCTCCCATCTCATTGGGGTGATGTTCAAAGGGATTGTAGAGACTTCTGTGAATGTTGACATCCTGGGGATGAATGAATACTTACAAATAATTGACCTGCATGTCTAAAAATTAGCAACTGATCCTCCTTTTCTTAGATGTTTACATTTTGAGACAGTTGACCTACAGGGACCATATACTGGCACTAGCTGTCCTCACCTGTCTTCTGTTATATAAAAGTTTCGGGTTACTATGTATTGAAACCATTCTATTGGAGTGCAAACAGCAAACTTGATTCCAGTTTTTCTCTACGTGTGTCTTTCCTTTTACCTTGCTACCCCATCCAGGCTTTCTAGGACCAACCAATAATTGTCAATGTGTGTTTTCTTTCATAATAGTGATTGGGCCAAGATCTATTCTCTGGAGTTTGGTTCCATTCCTTTGTTCCACAAGTGCTACCTTCAGTCATGAGGACACTAGCAACAACTTTTCATCACCATCACTGTCATGGCCAAGAGAAGAAAACAGAACACAAGTAGATATTTAAAGTAAGAGAGAAAAAATTAATAGATCAAGAGTGTCTCTGTTTGGATTGTAGAATGGCTATACTTTATTTAGAGCTAATATATATTTACAAGTGAATACATACCATTTTTACCTGAGTAATTAGGAAGTGCAATCAAACAATTTCCAAAACATGCAGCAAATCACAGAGACAACTGGCTACCTTGGCAATCACCCAAAGTCACATTTGCAGTGTTGAAGCAACCAACTTTGTCTAAGGCCTAGAATAACTGACAGATTATTTTTAAAGGCAAGAAAATTTTCCAAAAATGTCTTACCCTGTCTTGGCAAGATTTGACAGTTCTGCCTATCCATTTCCAGATACTATATATTTTGTCAGTAGTTGAGGTATGGGCAGTTGCTTGCCCAGAGGCTGGTTTTGCCAAGAAGAAGAAAAGCTCCAAGTTGAGTGTCTTTGGTGCTCAACAATCTCTCAGGAATAGATCAGTGTTGCCAGGAGTGATTGTGTCTTGCTGTCACAGAACTCTAAGTTAGATTAAATGCCATTTTCTACAGCTCTTTGAAGAGGTTGAAGATTATCTATTTATACAGAATATTATCTCTACATATCTAAAAAACCTGATTAGTCTAGCTATAAATATGACAAACATAGATGACTATTAATCTATAATTCTTAATACCTACCTAACTTAAAGACAAAGACAATAAACAACTCTGCAATAAATGAGGACAATGACCTCCAAATGTAAACAATGTACAAGTATACACTGAATTATGATAAATACATATATATCAATACATAAACAATATATAAGTATCTTAATCAGAGGTAGAAATGTATACTGCAATATGGTAAATATATATCAATACAAAAAATGTTTTAAACAGAGGTAGAAGCATGCATGCATACAATATTCAATATAATTTAACTTTGTATCTAATGTAATTGTCTATAAACAATAACTCACAAATATCAATTATCCTATTTTCCTTTTTCCCCCAAATCATCCAATTTTCCTTTTCCCCCCAAAAAGATCCCTGAGCTTATAAAATTTCTCCCCCAACCCTCAACCATATACCAACTATAATCAACCCCTAAATGATGTCCCTAAGTCTGAGGACAAACTGTGCTGGGAGAGGGGACTTTGTCCTCTAGATATGAAGAAAAGCAAAGATGTTTACTAAATTTATTTTTCTTTCTGTTCCATATCATGGCTCTTGACATGAGACAGAACTCCAGAAACTCTGGGTTTTTCTCTTAACATCAGGCTTGGAATTAGAGAGGGACTAAGTCAGAGTCCAACTCCAAAACCAGCTCTATACATTTAGAAATATAAATGTATATCTTAGATTTTTATACTTACAGAACCTATTCAGTTTTCTTGATAGTCCTTATTGAGTAGTTATTTTTTCCAACTGTCAGTATTCAAACATCCAGGCTCCTTGAATTTTTCAAAGATGAGTGTTTTCCTGCAGGGATAAGAAAAGAACCCTGCCCCCATCCTATATGTTTTTCTTACCACCTGTATGATTATCATCATTGTGGATGAGCTGTCATTTCTCTTTTCCAAGAGGTTACTCCTCTTCAAACTGAACCTTTATTAATTTTGATGGTATCCACAATTTTTCTTCTCCTGTGGAAACAAGAGCAAAACCCCTTCCCCAGTGTAGCACATCTCCTGGCTTCCATTGAGAGGTCAGCACATCCTTGAAATAAACCAGTTGATTTAGTTCAGCAGATTTTTCCATTATCCAATGTCTTTTTGCTGCTGTTGTCCCTTTCTCATTGGCATTAAGAAAATTCAAGGTTAAGAAGGCATTATGTAATCTATTTCTGGGAGCATTTTCCACCCCTTTCTGTTTGTTTAACAAATCCTATAGTTCGAGTTGATCTTTCAATAACTGCTTGACCTGTAGGATTGTGAGGTATACATGTAACATGCTTAATATTATAAGAAACAAAAAACCGTTTCATTTTCCTAGATAAGCTGGACCATTATCTGTCTTTATTTGTGCAGGTATACCCATGATGGCCATAACTTCTAATAAATGTACGATTACTGAATCAGCTTTTTCTGAGCTTAAAGCAGTTGCCCACTGAAAGCCTGAATAAGTGTCAATGGTGTGATGTACATATTTTAATTTTTCAAATTCTGCAAAATGGAACACATTCATCTGCCAGATTTCATTCCTTTGAATATTCTTCAGGTTAGTCCCTGCATGTAGCTTCCCTATGCTGCTTTCACTGGGACAAAGGGTCATGGTGCAAATGCAAATGCTGTGGCAGGGGTTTCAAACAGTGCTTCCGCAGGATGTGGCAACAGCTTGTGCTCTGACTCACACTGCCCAAGCACTGTGCTTCCAATAGGTGACTTAAAACCCACTCAGAAAAGATCAAACCAGGCAGGCAGAGACTGTCTGGGCCTGTGGATCCCAGGAGGCGTGGAGTTTTTAACTGCTGACTCCATGCACAGGCCATGGTGGAGGGAGGGCTCATGCCAAACTGAGCTGGCGGCAGGCAGGCAGCCAAGCTGGGGGTGTAGGGGGGTTCTAAAATCAAACATAGGGTGCCAGATAATGCATGAAACAATATCACGATAGTTTGGAATTAGTATTGATAAAAGGGTTATTTATTTGAGGTGAAAAGACTTACAGAACATTGTACTAGACAACAGCCCTCTAACAAGAAAGGAGTCTAGTTGCCGGAATCAGAGTCCAAAGCAAGAGAGTGACAGGAGGGCTGCCACTGCTTTTTAAAGAGAAAGAGACCACGCCCCAGTGGGCTGGTATCACAAAGGCTATTGGCTGAAGGAGCGGAAGGAGCTCCTGCAGCAATTCACTATTTATGATGTGTTCTTTGTCCAAAGGTCTTTGAATTCCAAATACTTTTTATGAATTAGATTTCTATCTGAGGCCAGCAAAGTGTTTTAAAGAATAATTTATCTGTTTTAGCAGTTTATGGCCTTGCTCAGTGGTCCTGTCTGAAGGCCCCACCAGCATAACTCTTTTCTTTGTATGTGAAGTCCCCTTCTAGTATGTTCTAACCTTATTCTTCTTTAGAGTGCTTTGGAGTACACAGAGATGTGCAGACTGAAAGATGGTTGTGCAGCCAGAATATCTCAAAAACTCCTGCAAAAGGTCTTTAGGAAATTGCTTCTCCTTCCTAAGATTCATCATCGTAATTAAATGTCTGAAAATTCATGGTATGCTGGATACATTCATCCATAGATGCTGATCTAGACCTTAAAAGCCCAATTATCTTTTTGCATTCTAAGTTTGCATTTTCAAAAGCCAGCGATTCAAGAATTAGTAATCTAGCTTCTTGGTTTGTTACTCCTATGTTCAGAGCCTTAATTAATCTTTGCAAAAAGTCAGTATAGGGTTCTCCCTGTCCCTGCCTAACTCTGGTATATGCCTCTTTTCTTTTTGCTGGTTCTTGTATTCTATCCCAGGCATTTAAGGCTCCTTTGTGGCATAGGGACAATACTTCTTCATAAGAGCTTGGACCTGTAGATCACCATATGCTCCTATGCCAAGAATTTGATCCTGTGTAACCTCCACACCCTTTGCTCTCCCTTGCTGTTCCATATGTTTGGATTCTTCTCTGAAATATATTCCAAACATCAAGGAAGGTCCATCTTCCAACACTGCTAAAACTAACTGGGAGAAATCATGGGGTATAGCCCTGACATTAGAAGCCCAAGTCCTTATTTCCTTAACAAATGTAGAGTGCAAGCCATAAATAACAATGGTGTGCTTAATTTCCTTCAGAATATTCACTCCTATTGGTGCCCATCTACCTTCTTTGGATCCCTTTGTGCCTTTAGAAGTTGTTGCTTTGTCAGAATAAATTACAGGGTATGTTGCTAAAACCCTGGGTAAACCAGTTCTGACAGCTGGTGATGGCATTGTATCCTGACCATGTGTCTTCTCACCCTGTTCATCAGATCTGATAATTTCCACAATCATTTCAAATCTCTTATTCATAATCTCTCATAAAGCCTGAATCTCTTGACCTGCAAATATTTCTAGTGATTTCCCTATGGTATCAATTTTCTGGTCCCCATTCTGCACCTGTGATTCCAAGGTCTTAATGTTTCCTTTCAAAGATAACATCCCCTCCTTGAAATGCTCCCGAACATTGTGTAAATTGCCATCCTGGAAGTATATTCTGTCTGTTATGTTATCAAAACACTGTGATAACTTCTGAATGTCAAATCCAGCAGCCTGGACCCTCACAGGTAAGTTCCTAGTACGCTTAGATATGGAGTCAATCTTGCCTCTCATTGTATTAATCCTATCAATTAATGCCATATATTTCCATAATGATATAATATGAAGAAGAAAACTGAAACCAAATAACCAGTAAATTGAGGTACCGCCAAGGTCATAGAGGCCTTGTGTGACTTCTCCCATAGTGGCAGTAAAAACCACAGCAATAATCCCATTTAAAATGAAACTTGCAATTTTACCTGTTAACCAGCAGATGGTGCTGTTTCTAAGTTGCGACCGGAATGAATGGAATGGTGTCAGGATAGATCCTATGGTACTCGAGAGGTTAGATGTACACAGAGGAAGAAAACCCATAGTCCAGGCACAAAGAACAAAAATCCAAAGAGCTTCCAGTGACTAATAGCATGGCTCACCCCAGGTGCCCACCCTGCTCTGACCTGATGCAGGGGGTCATGACACAGCAGCTGCAAGAATGGCCTGCTTCCGCTGGGACAAAAGGTCATGGTGCAAATGCAAATGCAAATGCGGGGATTTCAAACAGGGCTCCCGCTGGATGTGGCAATGGCTTGTACTCTGACTCACACTGCCCAAGCGCTGTGCTTCCAATGGAGGATTTAAAGCCCGCTCAGAAAAGATCAAGCCAGGCAGGCAGAGACTGTCCGGGCCTGTGGATCCTGGAAGGCATGGAGTTTTTAATTGCTGACTCCACGCACAGGCTGCGGCTGGGGGAGGGCTCATGCCAAGCCGAGCTGGCGGCAGGCAGCCAAGCCGGGAGATGGGGGTGGTGGGAGTGGTTCTAAAACCAAACGTTGGGTGCCAGATAAAGCGCAAAACAATCCCACACCAGTTTTGACTTATTATTAAAAGGGTTATTTATTTGAGGGGAAAAATCGGAACCAGAGTCCAAAGCAAGAGAGAGCAAGAGGAGGGCTGCCGCTGCTTTTTAAAGAGAAAGAGATCACACCCCAGTGGGCTGGTGTCTCAAAGGCTATTGGCTGAAGGAGCAGAAGGAGCTCCTGCAGCAGATTTCAGACACCCTCCCAATTTATATTGATATTTTCATAATGGAAGTGTGTTTAACGTTTTTGAGAATTTGTTTTAATTTTGAAACTGTCAATTTTGAAGTGCTTAAATCTCCCAGGAAGCCACAATAATTCTTTCATCACAAGTAGGATAAGAGGGATATAATATAAAGTCAAATATATTAAGTAGGTTCAATATCATGCTTTCAAAGTCATCAAGATATTAAAATATTTAGAGCACTAAACTTTACATAATTTCTGCAATAAGGTTAATTTAAAGTCCTTTGGTTATGATTGGCAATCAAATATGATAGCCTCATCTACCATTAATTCATAAAGCTCATGAGGTCATTTTGTTCTATTCTAATTGTCTACTTATATTGATGGCCAGTTTTTATAGTAGAGAAATGGGATTAAAATATTATCATTTCAAATGTCTAAAATTAGAAGTTTGCAGAAAGTCTATATTTTTAGAAAGTTAACTTTCCTATCTGAAAATATTCTATGACCTTGCTGGATTAGTAATGATTAGTAGAATCTCATACAACTGGTCCTTAAATCTCAAATGTTGTATTATATTATTTTCTTAAAATAAATAAACAAATTTATAGTTGCTGTTATTATTCCCAGTTTTGAAAAGAAAGGAGGAATATTTTTGTGTTGTTTGTAATTGTCTGTAGAGCTGACTTCTGAACTAACTCAGATTTTACTCTAGTAAATTTTCTATAATATTACTTTATTTGCTATTGTTGGTTAGGTATATTATAAATAGATAATTTATGAAAGTCAATCTTTTCCAGTGGAAGGTCACTGGATATATTAACTCCAGAGCTGGACAAATGCTAAAGAGTAGATGTCCAGCAGAAATGGGACCCCATGTTTTTTGTGTGCTTTTTTTAGTTTGTTTTCATCAAGTAAGAATTTTAACAAGTGAAAGGACTATATTGATCATTATTTCAATTCACTATCTTTAACTTAGGGTGCTAATTTGATAGAAAGTTTCACATTCAACTGATGAAAATCTGGCCTCTTTGAGTTAGACCATTTTCAAAATCATGCTTCGTCAATAATTTCATTTACCTATGCCAATCATTTTTTAAAAGATTCATTCAATGAACACTGAGAATCATCACAGAAGCAGACATAGATAGATGCCTCTCAAGTAAGTACTAGTTAAATCAAAGTAGAGTTATACAGGGTTCTAGAATCTTGTGTTTTCAGTCATTATTTCTGTGATATTCATTGCTATGAATATCACAATGACCTATTAAGATCACCATCATATTTCTTTCTAAGTAATACTCTAATTGTCCTTACACTGTTAGTTTTTACAGTGTGTATCTTAGACTACAGGATATCAAATTTTAGGAACTGCTTGCAAGTTTTAATAAAAAGTCACTTTGTGGAAGATTCAATTTGCCTTTCAGTAGAATTTGAACAGCCCTATTTCTGACCAAGTTTGGTGCTGAGAACAATTTTGGGGAAAATAGCCAGGCTTCTTACATTTCAAAGCTTGTCTATCATATATATCAGGACTTATATAAGTGTTGCCTGTTTTCCCCCTGGAGAACAATTTACCAGAGGCAGGGGCCTTCCAAATAAATCCTGAAGGATTGCAATCAGGGAGTTGACTTGAATACTTGGTTGAAGTTTATAAATGAAACTTGGCATGAGCAGATCAGAAAAGACAATTAATTAACTTGAGTTTTACTTTCTCCTGGCTATGTTTCACATCTGCTCCTTTTAAAAGGATTTTTATTAATGATTCTTACATATTAAACGCTCACCTTGAAATTATGTCAGTGATTCATGTCACCCAGTTTCGAGTGAAATGTTGAAGGACAGGTCCAAGGCTTGGCAGATTTTGATGGCGAAAAGATAAAATCACGGAGTTAAGTTTCTATTCCCACTTTTTAGACATCATGTTTCTCATGAACATCCTGCTGACCTCTTTGCCTCCTAAACTGTCCTGTGTGATGTGCAGAAAGAGATCTCCCTTGACAATTCAGATCATTCAGTGAGTACACATGTGCCCGCAGTCATAGACAACCACAGTAGGGAATTCAAACAGACACAGTACAAGCTATCCAGTGTTCAAACAATTAGGTTGGTGTTTATGCAGAACTGGTGGCCCTGCTTAACCCTGTTAAAAACAGCATAAAAAACAAATATCACTGCCTCACAAGAGAGAAGCAAGGCCACATGGACATAATTTATAAGTTAATTAGCACAGCCTACTGGGCCAAGAAGTGACAGACATGACACCTGCTTCCAGGGAACAAATGAGAAAAGATGAAGGAACAGTCCAGGCAGGCTTCTTCTCTCAGGAGGTGTGTGGTCACACACAGGTCACATTGTCTAGTGTATAATACAGAATTTTAATAGATAGAAATGACTTTGCAAGTCTGGCTGTAAATATGGATGCAGTTGAAGAACACACACACACACACACACTGAAATTTCCAACCAGACGAAACGTTACTGGTATGTAGCAAGAGTATCATTCATATACTGAGTTGCTTCAGTTATTAAATATACCTTTTACATTTAAAAAATCCTATGCATTTTCCTAGCTTATTAGTTAAGCATTTTAAATAAAATCCTTTAAAAATTAATTCTGCTAATTTTATCTTCAGAAAGTCTAAAATGGGTGATAATAACACTACAATCCAGTGGTTTGAGCTGCTCTGTTTTGACTCAAACTAGGATATTCTTTGGCAGAATGTTTAGACAGTAAATGATGGAAGTCAGCTGTTACCTTTCAAGGAGTCAAGATCACTCAGCTGCTTGTAGAACAACCATACAAAATAAACAAATCAATAAACACACACAAAGCTGTTAGGAAAAACTCCAGAGAGGATTAGGTCCTATTCCCCAGCTAAAGAATCTGAGGTGGACATTTTCCAGCAGCTCCTTTCTTGAAATTGATTGTGAAGTACAATGTTTGTGAAGGAAGGACACAAAGCAAGGGCCTGAAGGGTTGGAAAGCACAGTGCTTGGAACAACAGAGGCTCAAGCTCATCCCACAATGACCTCAGGGTGGATTAGCCCTAAGGGTGGTCTCACTTTGATAATAAGCTATTGGCTTTTACAACCCTTGTTCTGGACATCATCCATACACATAAATATGTTTGTTCTATTTGGGGGGGCTGAGGGGGGGTGTCTGGGTGTGTTTATTATACCATGGAAACTAAATCTCATAAGAAAACAACTGAATCAACATTTTTTAAAATAAAAAGAAATAACATAAAATTCATCTATGACAGTAGTTATCAAAAAACTGTAGCCTTTCCTCAGTGTACATAACTAGTACCCGGCCATGTGCTAGAACTGCAGTCTCTCCAGTTCTAGCTCAAGATAACTGAATCAAAGTTCTACAGTTTGCTTTAGGAAGCCATCCAAAGGACTCGGAGACAAGGATTGAGAAACGCAGACACAGAACAACATTTTAAAATCATAATTGAGCATTTGACCAACGTAAGACCACGCTGCTGGTCAAAACGTCTCAGAACTCTTTGACTGGCCTGGGACAAAGAACAGGTAACAAATATGCACAGGTAGCTAGGTAAGATTCTGGTTGATGTGAATGTTCCTCTGTGCTTCCTTGACTGCTCTGTTTCAGTAACTTACGCAGGAGCTGCCTGGCAGCATTGCACCTGCGGCAGGTCTACTGTCTGAGGTTCAGCCATCTGTGTCCTAAGAAAATGCTCACCAGGAAGAACCTGTCCTCACTCTTGGATTAATGGGAAGAAATAAGGCAGCCTTGAGACTGATGAAGATTTATACTCCAGCAAGTCTCATCAAGACCAGGAAGTGGTTTGTCTGAGGTTAGCAGTGAAAGTGCAGATAAGACATCATCTCAACTAAAGGTTGTCCAAGGAACTTTCTGTACAACAAGAAATGTGTCCTTTCTAAGTCTTTCTTTGTGGACCTTTAGCTCACTGCAATTTGAATGATTCTTGCAGCATTAAACATCTTGTGGAGAGTTTTCTGGATTTCGAAACACAAAGTCTGCACAGAAAGAAAGAAGTCATTTTGCAATGGGAACATCTGGCAAATACTTCTTAAGCAGGCCCCGAAGATAAACAGTACCACTGATAAACAATATTGATTGCATATTTGAAAAACCCTATCTTCATGTGACTACCTCCTTCCTACTGATGAATGCTTTAGGTACTTTTCGGTCCTTATGGCAAAATACTCTGACAAAGAAAATTAAGAATAAAAGGACCTATTTTAGTTCACAGTTTGAGGGTAGAGCCCACCTTGCTGGGGAAGTCAAGGCATCAGGAGGTTGAAGCAGCTGGCATTATTGTGTTTACAGTTAGAAAGAAGATAGTAGTGGATTTAGAGCTTAGATTATTTTACTTTCTACAGTGGAGGATCCAAACGCAGGGATTGGTACTACCCACAATGACTTGATCTTCTTATATGAATTAAGCTAATTAAGATAGTTCTTCCTAGGAATTCTCAAAAACCTACTTTCCTGGTAATTCTAAATTTTATCATGTAAACAATTGAGTTTACTCATCATTCATTGGATTTTTCTTGTGATTATCTTAGAGTATACTCTGAGCTACCTTGTTCAAAGCTTTCACCCACCTAATTCTAATACATCATAAGCAAATATCTGCTTTATTATAGCCATAGGTGATAAAATTTAAAATTATACAGATTTTACAGAGATTTGCATATAGGTAAATTTTTATATGCAATTTCTACGTGTAAAATATAGGGATTAATGTATAGGTACATTCCAAAACTTTAACAAAAATTAAAGCATTATTGTCCTTATGATTGTTTTTTGTATGTGTGTGTTCACCTGTTTATTGATGCACATTCACAAATGTGTGAAGGCCAAAGGTGTTTTTGTCTACTGATAGTCATCTTCATTTCTGACACAGGGTCTCTCACTATACCTGAAGCTTTCCCATTAGGTTAGACTACCTGGTTGTCTAAACCTAGAAATCTTTTTCTCACCATGTCTCTAGTATTAGGATTATAGATCTATACCAACATATGTGAGTTTTATAAATAATTCTTGGGTTCATCTTGGATGCTCATAATTTCTAGATAAATACTGTATCAACTGAGCCATTTCCCCAGCACATATTTCTCTAATTTTATAGATCAGGACTAGAGCTTTGAAACAGGTGATTTATCTATGTATATTTTAAAAAAAACCAAGTTGTATAATTGTGTGCACTTGGCATTCAAATTCTTAAACACTTCTCAGCAGTAGTTAGAAATTAACTGTCTCAACATTACATATGGAATATCTTCAAATTCTGGGTGTTCTGGTTCATATTCAGAGACCATATATGAAAGTCACACACTATATCTCAGCCGAGAACAAAGCTCAATTCCCAGATCAATTCATTGTATAGTCAAATAGCAGGTGGTGCAAGCACTTCATTTCCCTACAGATGAAGGAACTCATCTTTCACTAATGACATAGGGTGATGGCAGTGGGAGAAAGGCTGAGGCCCTTTCAGGAAAACCTGCTGAAGTTCTGATTACATGGACAAGCAAGTTCACTCAGCTAATGAGTCATAGGCAGCCGTACACTCTTCCCATGACCTTTCAGTCAAAATCACTTCAAGCCTAGGTCTTATTAGCTTTGGGGGACAGATGAGATCAGAAGCCCAGTGTATCTGGCTTTAGGGTATCACAGTCCCTCTCTGGTGCAATGAATGGCTCTTCACAATGAAAGATGATAAGAGAGCAGGTTTCCCGATAGGTGACTTGGGGATATAGGCGTAGGGGCCAACTTTCAATCTTTGTAGGAGACTTGCCATTGACATGCCTGAATTTTGACAGGAATACTGCTGCTGCTTGTACTCAGGCCTTAAATTGGGGCGAGGGAAAGGCAGGGTCTGTCATTGGCCTATGATGGATTTTCATCTGCTCATAACAAACCCGAGTAGCTCCGACAGCCTGTTGAAATAAATTTAATGTTATTTTGGAGAAAGGGAAAGAAAGCAATAGTGGATTCATTTTCTTGGCAGCTAAATTCAATCCTGGGTGGAAGTAAAGCTAACGTAATTTGAAGTGTCACCAGAGCCTTAAATCTCCCATAGGACTTTTTAACTTGTCCTTTCCTTCTGTTCCCTTTCAGGCTTCTTTCTTTCCTTCAGGGAGCCTAGCTTCCTATATCTTCTGTCTGAATGTTCTTCTCTTCAACATTAAAGCGAATTTCTCCATGCTTATATAATTTGAGCATGTACTTAGTTTGATTATATCTCTCATAATCCCTGGGGGATTTTATCTTCCTGCATAGATGGAATGTCAAATAAACCCAAAAGGGGTTACTGGGTGGCTCTGGACTTTCTGTGTCCGTAAAGTGGTAGTTAATGAGGATAGCTATGCAATCACCCCTTTGGGGCAGTATTTGGTCAATAAAAATTGCTTCTCTTTTTCCGGACAAGCTAATATAATCATTAGATGTTTGTCTTCTTTTTTCTAGTCACAACAAGCCATCAGTCCTAGAGTACACTCTGCATCAATATTAGGAACCTATTAGATCCCATTGGGTTATTTTTATTCCTAAGCTAGAAAAGAATCCATGTATAAGCTGATAAATATGTCATAACATCATCGTATCAGAGATGACTTCTTCTAACATTTGGGCTAAGGTATATTTTTGTAATCTTTTGCCACCCTCCTCTAAATAAATAAAAATTTTGGAAAAAAGATCGTCTTTCTAATATATCTCTACCTGGGTTAATGAAATAGATTCTCTGGTCAATATCTCAGATTTAACCAACCGTAAATTCTTGAGTTAAGGCAAGCAAACTACTGCAATATTTCCCTAGTAATTCATGTTAGTAAGTGAGAACAGCTGGTAAGCAGTATCTGGTAAAAGGAGAGTATTCCCAGGTTACAGCATAACACCACTGGGGTTTTTTGAAAGAATTGCAGCAATACTGGTATGTAGCTATGGGAACATATAGCATCTACAAAATCCAATTACTTTCCCCATGTTTTGATTCTTGTTTTGCTATCTCTGAAACTAACAGTTCTTCTGTCAGATTTTATTTAAGGCCCTTGCTATTCTTAGATGTATAATATTTAACCTTTATTATCACTCATGTGAAAGACCACTCTAATCTCTTGACATTTTCCCCTATAAGCCCTTCTTCATCTGTAACTACATGATTTGGATGTAAAATGTCATCCACAGATTTATGGGTTAAAACTTTTGACCCCTAGCTGATGGCGATTTTTGACAAGGTTGCGAAACATTTAGCAGGTTGAGTTTCACTTGAGGAAGGGAGACACTGAGGAGAAGTTTTGAGAAGTTGTAGATTGATTCCATTTTCTGTTCATTATTCCCCCAACTGTGTATACAGCATGACCAGATGCATCCTTTTGCTGTTCCCAGGCTTTGTTCACAATGATGGATTCTGTTCTCTTGGACCATAAGCAAAAAGAAAACATTGCTTCCTCAAATTACTTACTTTCTGTTCTTTGGCCCTTATGACTAGTCCCTGACAGGTATAGAACAATAAAGCAAGAACTTTAACCCTAGTCTTCCTAATGATTAGTTGGGATGGTTTTGTTAGGGTACTTTAGTTTTATAAACAATGCTAGAATAATATGAGGAAAGCACACATATGTTTGAAACGTGAGGATGTTTCTGGATTAAGTTAATTGAGATGGGAAGATGCACATTTAGGATGGGTTACATGATTTTCTAGGCTGGGATCCTAAACTAAATTAAGAGGGAAAAGAGGAGGAAAAACCAGCAGGAAATTGGAGTACTAGCATTCATTTCTTTCTGCTCACTGACTATAAATGCAATGTGTTCAGCTCCCTCAAACTTCTGTAGCAATGTCTTCTTGTCCATAGTGGTTAGCATCCCCACAAGTGTATGTAAGCCAAAAGAAGCCCTTCCTGTATTAAGATGCTTTAGGTAGAAATTTACTTATATCAGAAACAACTAATACAGGAGGTGACTTTGAGCCTAGTTCCATTTCCTGCTGAAATGAAGAAGGGTGATAGGAAGAAAATAGTGGGGAGCCGACTAGGAAAAGCACATCCAACAGGGTTAGGCTAGTCTAGCTGTCTTCAGTCTTTGCTTCTCCTGCAATTCTCCTTCCTTTACTGATTCCTCCCCTCCCCAGACTTGTTTCACAGTACAAGAATAGAGATTTAAAAAGAGAGCACTTTTTTTTAAGATTGCCAAGTCCATTTAAATAGGACAAGTTCTCCTTAGATTTACAACATTTCCTGCGTCTGTACTTTCTTAAAATAATGAGCTCAAAATAATCCTTATGGCACATAGACATGGTTTGTGGTGGTTTATCCTGTTTTTCTGCAACCTTATCTTGTGAATTTTCCACTCTGTTCTGCTACAGATCTCAGCTGGTGCTATCTACTCTTCCAGGCTCCATTTTAGCTATTGATTTTCAGGAATCCATGCCTTAACATAGTCATCTTGAAGTAGTCTTCCAAACCTTGAAGTTTGAAGCTATTTCATTCCTCCTTGAAAATTCACTTCATGCTTACAGCACCTGTGCAAGCTTCCATGCCATTCTAACCCATGCAATTTCTCATGTTATTTATAGCACATTATAAATTATGCTGAGTACCTTCTTATTTATTTATTTGGACAGGATCTCCCTGCATAGCTCTGACTTTTCTGTAACTCACTTTGTAGGCTAGGCTGGCTTCAACTCATAGATATCAACTCAACTCTGCCTCCCAAGTTCTTGGATTAAAGGATGTACCACCACACTTGGCTGTTCAGTGTCTTAAATAAGATTTAGTAGTATTTTTTTTTCTAGCACTTGACAGGAACGAAAGGAAAGATACCACTTTTGGAACTCTTTATAGAGAATCGTGCAACAAATTTGCTTTAAATGCTAAAGCTTAAATGAGGTTTGGGAAGAGGGTTCACTGAGTCAGGCAATTGCCACAAAACATGACAACCCAAGTTTGATCATCAGGAAACATTCTAACTGTCATTAAGATTATTTGTAATTCACAGCAGGAGTTTTAAGCATCAATATTAACAAGAGTTTGGAGAAGTTGATTCCAGTTCCTTTGAGTAACCAATAGAAGTTCAAAACTTCAGCAGAAGACCAGGCAGATGTAGTGAAAATATTAGAGAACAAAATTTATAAGTGGATTCTGTGGATGTAACTGAATTGCTGCCTCTGTGGAAAAGTGACGACAAACTACAAATTGATTGACAGAGGAGCAAAGAAAGTTATGATGAGATGAAATCTGCTCCCAATGAAGTTATGTCCAAGGCTTTGGAAGTGCACAAACTGAGTTGTCACAGCAGCAAATGTTTGGAGACGACGGATCTTAATTTTTGTGGGCTGTATTTTGTGCTACATGTTAGCAATGAGTATTAAACACTTCTGAGGAGACGCAGGTCATGAACACGCATGCATGTAACCCTAACATGGAATGATTAGGCAGAGGATCACTAAGAGCTTGAGGCCAGCACAAGCTACAGAGTGAGATCTGACTCAGACAAACAAACCAACAAGCATTATTACCACTACAACAAGCAGCATACCACCACCATCACCACAAAATGCTGCATGGTCTTCAAAGAATAGTCAAATGCTGTGACAAACTTCTTTGGTGCCTTATGGTTGGCAATGTGGGAGGTTAGTGCAGTGGAAACTTCCTGGAATCTATTCAGGTCACACTAATGAGGACTCTTAGTAAATGGAGTACATGGAGTCTGAACTGGCCATCTTTTGTTCCCAGGCAAAGCTTCCAGAAGTGGGCCTGGGTGGCCTTCATTTGGGTTGTTGGCTAAGGAAGTACCATGGAGATTCCTAAACAATGCAGGCTGATGTTAGGACAGAGGGTTGCACTAAGAGAACTGACAGTGGGGCCCTAGTGGCAAGGATGCACACAGCTCTTTGAATGTAGAGAGGTTCAGCTGGTGGTTGCATGAAGTGCCCAACCCTCCATTCTAAACTCTTTGATATTGGAGGCCACTCTGTAGGATGTAGAAAAGAAATCTGTATGTCAACACAGTCACAGATCCTCTACATACAATCTGCCCAGCCTCCAAGATGTGCTGGAGATAGAGTGGCACAGAACTTGTGGGAATGGCCAACCTATGTCTGGTTTGACTAGAGGCCCATGCCATGAAAGGGAACCCATGCCAGACACTCTCTGAATGGTCAGGAGCCTGAGACTGGATAGCCCAGAGATGTAGGCTAAAACCAAACACATCTGGCAAAAATAATAAATAAATAAATAAAATATTTCTTAATGATATTCTGCTCTATTCATTAATTGGTATTTTGTTCAATAGTCATCAGAGAGACTTCCTCTGGCAGGAGTGTGTTCACAGACCCATAGTCAGACATTATGCAGAGTCTAAATTGTATGGCTCCATTGGATCCTTCACCTTGGAGCTCAGGGAAGCCTGGAAGATGGGGGACTATTGTAGGAGTCAGAGGTGATGGAGAACATGACACACTAAATAAGCAGGACACACATGGGCTCACAGAAATTGAAGCAGCAATCACAGGGCCTGCACTGGTCTGTACTAGGTGTTCTGCATATATGTTATGGCTGTTGGCTTGGTATTTTTGTGTACTCCTAACAGTGGGTACCAGTGTGCTGCTGACTTTTTTGCGTGTTCTAGGTTCTCTTTTCCTTCTACTGGGATGTTTTGTCCAGGCTTGATATGAGACATTTTTACCTTGCCTTATGGCATTTTGTTTCGTTGTGTTTAGTTGGGACCTCTTAGAGGTTTGCTGTTTTCTGAAGAGGAAATGGAAGGGAGTGGATGTGAAAGAGAGGGGAGGTGGGGAGGAGCTGTGAGGAGAGAAGGGAGGGGAAACAATGGTGGGGATGTATTGCATGAGGGAATTGTCTATTTTCAATAAAACAGTATTGTAATAGCTACCTGACTTAACAGACATTAGCACTGATCAAGTCCCTGACTACAGAGATATAATTCACATATAGTTAAGACTATTGGTAGTCATTTTAAAAAATAAAGTACTTAAATTATGGCATGTACATTGCTGTTTCAGAACTAATGCTATTATATACTTTTAAACTATACTGGAGTATAAACATAAATTTTATGCACATTAGAAAACTAAAAAAATTCATGTAAGCTTACTTTATTGCATAGCTTTCTTTATTGCAGATATGGAACCAAACCTACAGCATCTATAATGTGTGCTATACTGAAAATATGGAAAAGAATAAGTTATTCATTTTCTAGGCAATAACATGGTTGTTAAACAATTTATATATCAAGACAATGTATTTAAAATATTTTTATTAAAATTATTCAAAAATTATAGAAAATTAGACAATTCAATGTAAATTTGAGGAATTGATTTCATCTTGTCTTGTTGTTCTCATTTCTGCAGTAAAAATTAATGTCCTATTATATTGTCCTTTGTCAATTTGGACTAAAAATCTTAACATAAAATAGAGTTGATGATAATGTAATGATACTCTACATGACATTTAACAGTTTTAACTGTTAAATTAAATTTCTTTTAAATATGTTAAATACTTTTTCTCATTTCTAAAGATGAAAATTCAATAATTTGCTTAATAATAATGATTTCAACATTCCACCTGGACTAATAGCCTGACTACTCTTGCTTTGTTGCTTCTTATCTAGCTATTTATTGTTTCAATGAGGAAAATTGAGGTTTTCAATTACACTTTGCCATTAGGAAATTTCTATTCATTATTTTAATTGTGGCATGGTGGACAGCACTAATTCTTAGGGTCCATTAAATCACTGTCATTTATTGAAGAAAACAAGTTTTGCTTTCTACATCTCTAAGTGATCAGAGTCAACATAGAGACATGAAAGAGTATAATGGCATATTATGAGGTAGTTGTCACAACAGACAACCCTTGACATATACATCAGAGAAGATTTTCATATGAAATAACTTCACCCAGCTCTAAGTGCAATCCCATCACTGTGGAATGCACTAGATTTTTATAGTGTGCCTGATATTGGGTTACATTGTATCTTACCCAAATTTATATATTCAGGTCTGAAGGGTTCCCATAAATTTCACCTCAAATATGGCATATTCATGAACTGAATAAGTATTTAAAGATACTTAGGAATCAATAGGTGCACAAAGAAACTTATCTCTGAACTTCTTGTTTACGCCCAAGAATTGATCTACTAGCATGGAACATATTTTCCCCCTATTTTTCTGTATCTTATCAACCCAAGGAAATTACACCAATTCCACAGGAATAAAAATTAAAAGTTAATTACCCTTAGGGACCAGGTAAACTCTGGATTGCTATTGTCCATTTTTCCAGTTAATTAATTTTCCTTACACAGTGATAATTTACTTAAAGGCCCCATTTCTCTCTTCTCTTACAATGTTCATACCTGCACTTTTAATTTTATTACCTGCTTGGTACTTAGCTTCCTGTGGTTCAGGTAGTAGTTAATGTTAACTGCCAGCTTATTAGGGTGTCACTGAAGAGATAAGCCTCAGGACAAAGTCTTTGAGGAATTGTCTACTTTAGGTTGACAGAGGTAGGAATACCCACCATAAGTTTAGGTAGTGGCATATCGTGATTACGGGTATTGAGTTGAATCGAAAGCAGAAAGTGGACTGACTACAGTTTACAACACTCAACATTTTCTGCTTCCTGAACATTGATGCAATGTGAGCAGACAGCTCCCACTCCTGTCGCCATTCCCTCCCTCTATGGCAGCATCACTCCTCTTCTAGGAAGGATTTCCTTCTAACTATAAGCAGAAATCAACCCTTTCTACACAGTGGCTTTCCTTTCAATGAGGACTAAACAGGGGCATCATTTGTAGTGTAAGAGTTTATATGAGGAATCAATCACATTGCAACACAGAATTAGAACACACATATTAGGTCCCTTAATCCTTCCTCTGTTCTGGATCCTGTTGATGGAGCGAGTGGCCTGCTTTTGGTCCCGGCCGCCCGGCTAGCTTATACGCGAAATAATCACACAGAAATTGTATTAATTAAATCACTGTCTGGCCCATTATGTCTAGCCTCTTATTGGCTAACTCTCACATCATGATTTAACCCATTTCTAATAATATGTATAACACCACGAGGTCACTGGGAAAGATTTAGCATGTCTGACCTGGCAGCTCCATGGCGGCTCTCACTCTGTCCTTCTTCCCAGCATTCATTACTCTCTACTCGGCTTACCTAAGTGCTGCCCTATCAAAAGGCCAAGGCAGTTCCTTTATTCAACTAATGAAAGCAACACATAGAAGAACCTCCTACACCATTTCCCCTTTTTCTTTTTAAACAAAAAGGAAGGCTTTAACATAGTAAAATTACATATAACAAAACAGTTTTCAAGCAAGAATTACAGTTACATTATTTATATCTATTTTATCTTTTATTATAACAAAGGAAAACTATAACTATCTATCTATTCTTCCACTCCATCAAAGACTCCGGAAGGATATAATATTACCTATGTAAACTGGAAGTGCATTATAAACAACTTCCAAAATTCTAGAATTGACAGAGACATCTCACTGCCTGGATAGTCACCCAAAGTTCTTCTGTACTATTGGGGCATCCATCTTCAGCCTACAGGCCCATAGCATCCAGCAGACATTTCCATGAAGCAGGAAATTCCAAAGACAGTTCAGTCACTTTCTTTTCTGTCCCGCAGAATGTCTCACAGACTCTTTCATGAAACAGGAACCCTGAAAGACCATCTCACCTTTAGGCAAGTTCAACAGTCTTCTCTCTGCCGGTTCTTCCTGTTTGGTTTATGCAACAGTCCAGGCAAGAGGAGTTTCTTGCCCAAATGGCTAGCAAACTCCATAAGGAGCCTCTTCAATGCCCATCTTCCTCAGGAGGTAGCTTGGTGCTGTCAGGAGCAGACATGTCTCAATGTCATGAAAAGCCCTAAGTTATTAAAACATCTTAAACGCCATATTCTGTAGCCTTTGAAAGAGATGAAGAATGCCTATCTAGCTGAAATATATTTCTATATATCTAGAAAATCTAACTAACATGACTACAAATGTGACTATTATAGATGATTATCTATAACCTATATTTCTTAATTATACATTACATTTTTAAGTGAACTACACAATCACAATACCTTAATCAAGATCAGAAATATACATATAACAAGATTGACCTTAAATTTATATTACTAAAGCAAAATCCATACCAATGCAAATTATTCATATCTATATCATATCCCCCTTTAAATGTAAAAAAACATTTATAAACAATATTTGGGAATATGGGCACATTTTTTTCTCTCCAAACTGCTTCGTGTTTTATGGGGGTGCTGTTAATCAGGTCCTTTATGATATATCTTTTGTGCTAGGAATCACAGTCAGCAGTTGAGTGAAATAATTTTTTTATAGGAAAAAGAAATCAAATTTTATTATTATGCTGAACCATTTGAAATAGTTAATTATTTAGGCAAACAATATTATCTAGGTAAACAAAAGTAGTGTTTCTTATAATTCAGCCTAAACTTTTACTCATACTAAATATAAAGCATTACTATGGGCAATAAAAGAACATTAAGCTTTTCTAGATCCTTCACGCTGCTAAAGAGACAAGATGTAATTATTTAAATATTTAAGAAACATGCTAAAATTCCATACAAAGATATTTTCTTTTTTTTTCTTTTTTTTTACATTGTTTTATTTTTTTCCATTCAAAAACATAATTAAAGAAATAAAATTTTTTCCTTTCTTCCCCTTCTCCCGGTCCCCTCCCGCTACCCCCCCACCCCTCCTCCCTCTCCCTTCTTCCTTGAAAGAGGGCATGGTGCCCTGCCCTGTTGGAAGTCCAAGGCCCACCCCCTTCCCTCCCGGCCTTGGAAGGAGTGCATTCAAAAAGGCTTGTTTCCCAAAACGATAATACATGCAGAAGAAATAGGTCCTGGTGTCATTGTTGTTGGGTTCTCCATCCGCCAACTTTCTCTGCCACATTCAGAGAGTCTGGTTTGATCATATGCTCATTCAGTCCCAGTCCAGCTGGATTGGTGCGCTCCCATTAGTTCAGGCACACTGTCTCAGTAGGTGGACCAGGCTCTCACGGCCCTAACTTCCTTACTCATCTTCTCCCACCTTCTGCTCTTCAACTGCACCTTGGGGGCTCAATCCATTGCTCTGATGTGAATGTGGGTCTCTGTCTCTATCTCCATCCATCGGATGAAATTTCTATAATGGTGATCAAGATAATCATCAATGTGACTATGGTACAAGGCTAGTTCTGGCACCCTCTCCTCTGCTGCCTGA